>JAIUZE010000689.1:0-67464 GCA_022085475.1 Heliosperma pusillum
TTCACCAACACCAACCATGCCCCTACCCATACATCCATACCCCATGCCCCACACCTCCTGCTCCGACCAACACCGACCTCGCCGACGGCCGACCTCGACCACATTCCTCCTCCCTCACCTGCACTCTCTTCTCCTCTCTCCGTTGACCAACACCGACCTTTCGTTCCCCCTGCTCCGACCCACATCCAACGACCCACACCCCACCTTTCCGTCCCTAGATCTGCCCACCCCAGCCCATCACCGGCTATACCACCACCATACCATATTATTATTGGAATTAATATTATTATTTCCTTATTATTATTATTATTATTATTATTATTATTATTATTATTATTATTATTATATTATTATTATTATTATTATTATTATTGTTAATGCCGTGTCCAATCAAATACGGGCCGTGTCCAATTTTTTTTGGACCGTGTCCGACACACCTTTTTTTAAAAAAAACCAAGGACACGGTTTTTGAGGTGTCCGACACGTTTGGAGCCGTGTCCTAGGCGTGTCCGTGTCCGACACCGTGTCGGACACGCAGAGGGCAAAAATTGGCCGTGTCCGTGCAACCCAGCTGATCATACACTCAATAATTAAATTCATAGCAAAGATGAACTGCAATGGACATTTTTGTGATAGCTAATAGACCTGAAGTGACCAACAACCCATAAGAATGATGCTGACAGTATAAACCACCAATCTACAATCAAATGTGAAAACGATAGCAGTATAAAAAAAAAGCTGTCAGAAAGGAATGCAAAATGGACTAAAAGATGAATCGTTAAGTTGTAAGGTTATCAGCAGAGGGTTGACTTCGAAAGATGCTCGGTCATGAGTAACTGATATATACTATGTAATGCCAGACATCTATCGGGTACCTGTACCCTGACAACGAAGTTTACAAGACCACTGACCACTAGTCAGCAATTGAAGATTTGATGCTTCTGGCTAACTTATAGGTCGCAACCATTGACCACAATATGCCTGTGTAGTACTAAAAGTTGTAGTTTCCTCGCGTAACTCAAATCATAAAATAACATGAAAATGTTCTTTTCTAACAAAAAAACCATTTTTCCAATGAACGCAAGCTAAAACAACACATTATGCTGTATACTTTAAGATGACATTTTTACAGAAAATTGGCTGTAGATTCAAGGAACTTACTTCCCAATATAATGAAGTAACCATCCTCATCCACGGTTACAGCATCCCCCGTCTTGAAAAACCCATCATCGGTAAATGACCCTTTTGTCACCTACAAGTAACATATATGAAAACCAGCACAAACACAACGCAAGTACGCAACCATTAATTGATCCAGATTGGCAATCGAGCTGTTATTATAAAATCTAATGAAAAGGAATTTAAACAGAAAAGCACTTACAAATTACAACTACTTTTTGCGTTAACCACTTACCTCAGGCAATTTCCAATATTCTCTAAACAGAGAAGGGCTTTTCACACAAAGCTCACCGACATCTGAATTGCCACTATCTTCTTCAGCAATGATCTTGACCTGTCAATAAAAAAGATCTTTTGAGTTTTGAGTAAAGAAAATAAGTTGTCGAAGATAATTTTGTCATTTGTAGGAGATCCTAAAACAGTATATCTCCAATCAAATAACCGTAGAGGTGATTCTTTGGAAACTAGAAAGGTAGGAGTATAAACATTAGCCTACTGCACTAAAGAGTGAGTCAGATGTATGGAGCCTTACAACTGTATTTGCTAAAAGTTGTTAAACCTATAATAAAAAATGAAGTGGGAATTGCATCGATTGACGTTTACATCACAGCATAAGAACAGACATTTAATAACCTGTTAACTTAATTACATTTTATTTCAAACCCAAAGAATAGGGAGTCTTTCGATCCATATGACACGAATTTAAGGTAAGAGTATTCATCATTAGAGTTCTAGACAAACATTATATATGTGTTACAGATGACTGGAAAGAATTTTGCTAACCTCTACTCCAGGAAGTGGTTTGCCAACAGTCCCACCTTTCCTTAAACCTTGCAAGGGATTTGAAAGTGCCATAACAAACTACATATGGATGATGAAACCAACAGAAATCATTGTAGTCCAAATGTCCAATAAACATTTACTAATTCTGAAATCACAATACATAATATAAAGGACTTAGAGAGGTACTTCGTCAGCTAACCTCTGTCATGCCATAGCGCTCCAGGAGACGATGACCTGTAATAGTTTCCCACTGCTGCATAACAGGATAAGGGAGTGCAGAGGAACCACACATCTGCGAGATAGTAACATATTGTTTCGTATTTAATTCCTATATAAGTAGTTTATTCTTTAGGGAGTAGCAAATTGAACACAAGTGATCAATGGTAACAGCTTGCATAAAGAGTAGATGATAATAAAAACCGAGTACTTCTTAGCATAGCTTCCCCTATCTACTAAAAGAATAAGTAAACTTCCAAATTTTCCCGCCTAATATACTACAACCTATAATGGGACTAATTTTTGTAGTCTACCATATAGATAAGTTTGGGCTACAGATGAGCGTATTCTCAAATTGAAATATTTGGAGAATTCAAAAGCTCACAATCTACACAGATTTGCAGTACAGAAAATTTGTCTCTAGGCTTTTTATGAAAAAAATAATAAAAAATAAATAAAATAAAAAATTAATGGTCCTTTTATGATAAAAAGCTGTATCTAAAAAATCTTATGACAGAAAGAAACAATAAAATAATATAATTAGATTCGTGTAAAATATAATTTCATTAAGATACACATTTCATGTCATTAATTACTTTTTTTTTTTTTAAATTAATTTTGCAGTTTCAATTATTTTCTCAAATTAAAATACAATAATGAGACATGAAAAATTAATGAATTGTCAATTTAAAATCTATAAATATTACACTAGAAAGTAAAATTTTATACAAATCATGCATGAATTGCACGGGGTCTATACTAGTTAATAATGAATGAAATAATGATTGTATCTACCATGAGGCGTAACTTGCTTGCAGATGAGGCTGATACAACTTGAACATCTGGCTCCATTGCTTCATAACCCTGTATTAACCGAGTATACATTGTTGGAACCTA
Source organism: Heliosperma pusillum (assembly GCA_022085475.1). NCBI lineage: Eukaryota > Viridiplantae > Streptophyta > Magnoliopsida > Caryophyllales > Caryophyllaceae > Heliosperma > Heliosperma pusillum. The sequence goes on from JAIUZE010000689.1 coordinate 3,076, forward strand.
CACAAGAAAACATTTGGCATTATCACAATCATGGTTTTGACAGATGTTCTGAAATTGGCTGAACAACTTTTGTAGAATTAATCTTTCAGTTGGGGAATAACAAGATAAATTGTGCAGCAACACTGCCCCAGCACCTGACGTGCTAATGTCATGTAACACAGGAGTTTAGCACACTCTAGTCTCCACAATCTAGATGTATGTTCACAATTAAACATTTATATGGCACTGGGAAGAGCCATATTATCTAATAGCATATGGGAAATGTACTTAAACTGCATCAGTTACACCCTGTCAATTAACAGGCAAGACATTCAAGATCAAGAGACTTACTCCAGTAAACACAGTAATTGCACTATCAACATGAGTCCCATCTGTCGGGTATGATTCACGCCATCTTTGCCAGATGCCACTGACGCTAAATTTTGGCAGAAACTCAACCTTCAATGTTGACAATGGTAAATTAGAGCAGAAAAGGTCATATTATGGCTAAACTTTCATAGCATCAACTCACAGGCCTCCGCACTATGAAGTTACTAAAGTTCTAAATATAGCAATAGTAATACTTACAGTGGCACCCGCATAAAGAGGAGCAAGTAAAGCGTTGAATAGACCGTGGACATGTGAGACAATTGTTAAGGATACGAACAAGTTTGAAAAGAAGAGATCAAGCTTATGGTTGAAGTAAGGCATGAAAAAAGGATATGATGCAATGGTAGACAGTGCAAAAACTGGTCAGAACAAGAGTACCCCCAAGCTTCTTTCAGCATTTGAACCTAAAAGAACGAAGTTATGCAGTCACTACGCAAGCAATAATTGGCATACTAAATACCATAAAGAAAATACTTAAGAACTTCAAACCGCTTTCAGCCCAGATATGAGAGTGAACACGGAACTTGGGGGAGTACCTGGGCTAAAACACTTTGGTGTGTGTGAATAACGCCTTTAGGTTTACCAGTTGTTCCACTGGTGTAGATAACTAGAGCTGCATTCTCCCCTGTAATTCGGGCGTCAAAGAGCATTAATCACCATAAGTATCGAAGCACAAAACCTGGGCTCTGAATACAAACAGACACCTTCTATATTTGTTGCCATTTCAAGTGCATTCAGATTTGATCCTCCACTTCCAGAATGACCATCAGCTGTAGCCTCTGTCTCGGGTGTAATACTCGTAACAGGAGGAATCAGTGAAAACTGGGCAGCAGTTTTAGTCGCAATAGTTTGCATAAGCTCCTGATGGTCTTCAGTGCTCAATACCATGGACACATCCTAAATCAAGAATAAAAAATGTTTAGTTTCTTGAAAATACTTGGGAATGATATAACTACATAAGAATCAGAGACAACGGCCATTGCGAAACACTATTAGATATAATGCCATTAAATATGAATGTAATATTCTAACTATAATGGGTTTGGGCCGCACTCACAAGATGGGTATTAAATCACGGCCGCAACACTAAAATGTGGTCGTTTTTATAAAGGTTTTTTAGACCAAGAGTACCGTACACCATTGGTTTTATTTTACAAGATTAGACTGTGACAACCAATACAAGGACCATGGCCAAAACAAAAAATTTATACTATGCTCACAAGGAGAAGGGAAAGTCTACTTCACAAGGCCAAAAAAAGTTCCAATTGTAGAACTAATTGACAATGGGAGAGGAGTATCTACTTGATTTATAAACCTATCAACCCTCTCCTCTTTTAACAATATGAAAACTCATTGTGATGTGCCTTTAGAAATCAGGTCAAGTCACAGGCTTTAACTGACATAAAACAAGTCTTGGTCACACCATTAGGAAGACAAATTTCACCTCGTAAGTCCTGAGAAGGATCTATCTTAAAACCAGTTATCAATGGGAGGAGAAGCCCCTTTTGTTTATGAAGTAATAAACCGTTTCCATTTTTGTCAATGTGGGAGACTCACAAGTAGGAAAAAATATCATGATGGGCTATTCAATAGTAAAAATATAGAGAAGTTCACGGAGTTAAGAATTGAAAAAATATAGACAAGGTTTGGGATATGAGTTGGGGAACTCACAAAGTAGATTCCAGCATGAAAGGAATCATAGAACAGGTCCCTTAGTGTCATCACTCATAACTCGTAAGGGATGTAGATGGTGGGCATATGACAAGAATTTAATAATGTGATTTTCTAGCTTCAGCTGTAAAGGCAACATTTTCTCTGTGCTACTTTGATTACATGCAAAAGGCTAGAAAGTTGGAGCTCTAGCATTTTTAGCAATTTTGACATACGAAATACTGTAGTAATAATACGGCCAAAGGAATAGTAACAGTGCTTATAGGTTATAAATAGTAACGAAAATGACTAAACGCTAACCGAATCTTTCATGACGTGCAGGAGTTCGGCCTCTGGGTAGCTCAGCGCAAGTGGAACAGCTACTCCTCCACTCAACCATATCCCAAGCACACTCGCAACAAATTCAGCTGAAGGCTTAGCAACAATCCCCACTCGAATACCATCACGAGATGAAAAGGCTTTGCTATCATCCACTGGCACTGAAGTATGTTCACACTGTATTCCTTCAGAAATCTGAATAAGTTCAAGAGATTAAAAACCAAAGACTGACCAAACTCTTAGAAGACAAAATTGATCAGCAAAACATATACGCACCAGTGCACTACCACGCGTTCTATACAATTGCTTTACATAGAATCTAAGAGATACAAAAACGTATTAACAGCAAATCTTATTAAAAGAATGCATAAATATGCCAAAGTCAAACAATCAATTGACCTCTTCTGCACATGGTTTTTAACAGATACTCGTACATGATATGTTTGGGCACGATTATGATCACTATAAATGAGATATGTTGAAGACTTCTCATTTCATTTTTTACAGGGGTGATTCATAATCAACGCACTTGGTGTCAGTTGAAGCCTGTTTAACTTACGCTATAAAAGACACTTGTAGACAAAAGACTAGATATCTTCTGTGCGGACAAGATGACTTGGGAGTAGCTGTAGCTCTTTTTATCAGCTCTAACAGCAATACTATTACTAGCCGCAGACCCCTGCTTTGCTACTGCTTTCACCACTTCCATGAATGAGCTTGACGTCGACGCTGTCAAGATAATTATAATAAAAGGCATTAAATTTGATGATAAGTCAATATTCACACAGATAAGTAAGTCAAATTTGAAGGGGAAAGACATTTAGTAGAAGAACAGAGCCACAAAAATGTATGCCATCGCAAATAAAGGGCAAACTTTCATTCACTGGCCAGTTAAGCAAATCCAAGGAAGACAGAGAAAACCTGACAAGATATAAATTAAGCAACGTATCATTGTAGAAATATTGATTCTTGTGTGAGGTAGCGACATTGTGAGATCAACCAAAACACCATGTAGAATTGATATTTCTCATTTAATAATCGGTAGTTAGTTTGGTCTCACAGTGAAACAGTCTCAAACAATACTTTGTCTTGTAGAAAACATATGTCATGTCAAAAAACTTAACCCCATCCATGAAAGTAACATATTTTAGCACTGTGACTCATTACAGATTACCTATTCATAATTTCATATGCTACAGGCTACAAGTATTTCTTTGTTCTTTACTGTTTCTGTTAACTATCCTAGAACATCACAAAATTCATTTATCAATGTGTTACCACAAGGATTCCATTGTTATTTACTCTGGTTGTATAATATCCCCTCGCTATCTAACCACTTGACTTTGATGATCATACATTCCGAATTTGAAAGATATTTTCTCAAAACATATAATCAATAACTACTCCCTCCGCTCCAGTCATTTGTTTACCATTTCGCTTTTAGGGTGTCTCATTCATTTGTTTGCCTTTCTATATTAGTAAAGTTTTTTATGAGTAATTTGATCTCCCAATGGGATTATTGTCCACGTGTCATCCAATGCCCCTATCCACAAATGGTCCCCTCCCTTTTCCTTAATCTTTGTGACAAACGTAAAGGAAAACAAATGACCGGGACGGAGGGAGTACAATTGACATGAAAAAATCACTTAAATAAAAATAGTGGTAGATTTTGAATTGTATATCATCATATTTAGAGAAATACTCAACTGAAGTTGATATCAACTAAACCACCAAAGTCAAATGGCAACAGTATAAATGCTATGGAGGTAGTACCATTTACAAAATTAGAACTGGAATTTGAGCTTCACTCAATTCAGACACAAATGTAAACCTGCCACCTTCACTAAGTTCATTTCATAGTATGTTTCAACATTTAATTTTGTTTCCTTCAAACTTGCACACCCTGAACAAACCCCGGGTTTAATGGCAAAGAGTATCAATCCAACGAATTCCGAACTCTTACCATTCAAACCCACCTTGAGAAATCAAAAATTGACCAGCTACGCAAAGCAAATGATCCAACAAACTGTGGTGGAGCTCGGGGCGAGGGGAGTTGGGTTAGCAGGAGCGTTTGCCCCCGCTGAACAATGAAAGAAATCTGGATTTTTAGTTAAAATTCCGCCCCCTAACGACAAATCCTGGCTCAAATACAAAAAACAGAATTGAAATCCAACCAGAAAAGTTGTTTCCTTAATGTTTTCCAAATACCGACATGCAAAAACCAATAAAATTCCTCAAAAAAAAAAAAAAGGACATAAAAGCAGAGTAAAGTAAAGAAAGCAGTGGGACAATTCATCAAACAGATAATCTGCAAAGATAAAAGAAGAAAAGAAAAAAAGATGAAACTTACAGGAGAAAGAGTGATGATAGAGAGAGGTGGTGAAAGGAAGAGAGTAATAAAAATGGTGACATGGGTGGTGGTATTTGAGAAGAAAACGAGACTTAAATGGGAGACTATTTAATGTGGCCATCCACTATTTGTATGCAAATCAATCTACCCAGCTAACTTAACTTACCAACAAACTACTGTAACAAACAAACCCATTCAATGCTATTACGGATTTACGGATTTACGGATTACTATTTGCTTTGCTAATCTCTTACTCATCTCTATTTTGTTTTCTTCGTCTCTGGGTATTTGTTAGTATTTAATTAATGTGCATCCACTTATGTTTACGGAGCGAGTAAAACCGTATATTCAATGTGGTTTTCAAAATCGGAATTCGGATATTAAATCGTATATCTGATACGGTTTTGTTGGATATTCGGTTTTTAAAATCTCATTTTTTTTAGTTTTTTTTTGTAAAATATCACCTATTCAGTCCAATTTTTTACCTTTTACCACCTATTTAGTCCATTTTTTCATATTACCACCTACTTTTAACCTAAACTCTCACAATCAACACTTAAATTACGTTTTCATGACGATCTTTCTTATTTTTCGTCTCGCTTACATTTTATTGTCAATCGATTATTTCTTATGACCAAACTACCCCTCATAACACCCACTCACTCACTCACCCCCTTCCCTCCTCTAATTCATTACACTCACTCATTCTTTTCCCTAAATCAATTAATCCTAATTGACTTACACTAGAACCCTATAAATTGATTTTTGGGTATCATCGTCATTGGTAATCTGAGAACCCACCATACTCATCAATTTCTCCATCTTCGTCATCCTCTGCATAATCCACCATAGCCAACATATTGTAAGGTAAGTATTAATTATGTAATTGTTTAATTGATTAGGTAACTCGTGTATACTTGATTATCCCCAAATATTATTATTCATAAACCCTAATTAATTAATTCATATTGTAGGATGTTTTCTTCTTATAATGTTGATGTGAGATACTATCATGGGGGCAAGTTCGATACCGACACTAAAGGAAATAAAACATATGTTGGGGGTATTGTAACCTTAAAATTTGGTTTATGCTCAAGTAGGTTGAAGAAATAATTGATGAACCCTAATAGTGTTGTTGATGAATGAGTTTGAATATGAATGATTTCAGTTTTGATTTGGGAATTAGAGGGGAGTGTGGGTTATAAGGGGTGAGTGAGTGAGTGAGTGAGTGAGTGAGTGAGTGTAAATGAGGGGTAATTTGGTCATAAGAAATAACCGATTGACGATAAAATGTAAGCGAGACGAAAAATAAGAAAGACCGTCATGAAAACGTAATTTAGGTGTTAATTGTGTGGGTTTAGGTTAAAAGTAGGTGGTAATATGAAAAAATGGACTCAATAGGTGGTAAAACGTAAAAAATTGGACTCAATAGGTGGTATTTTACAAAAAACACTTTTTTTTAATATCCTTATCTAGTACGGTTTTCCGTATATACGGCATTCGATTTAAAGTTTAATTTATGTAATTTTATGTCTTACTTATATTTTTTTGGGTGATTTTATGATTTTTTTTTGGGTTTTTTTGTCATAAACTACCTTTTTTATTTATGGTCATTTGTGAGCAACTACCTTTCATTTCTTTTTGGCTTTAAACTACCTTTCATTTTTTTTTGCAAAAAACTAACAAAAATGCACTTCCGGCAAATAAAAGACAATTTTCCGGCGTTGACTTACCATTTTCATATTGAATCTAACTTCATAATACTAATAATGGACGGAAAAGATTGATTGAACTAACATTAATCGCCTTAATTTGTCTATCTCTTAGCTGAATCAAAGTTCTAATTCACGAAAATAAAATCACCAACGACATTTAGCTGAATATGGTAAATTCATTTTCATCAACAATCATCTATTATGGATTTATGGGCAAAATCAACTCCTAGTGTTAACTATTTGAAAATAATCAAGGATTCACACATAGGAACACTTGTCAACTATCTCATTAATTTTCTTATACTCACCATCTTCATCATGAATAGAGAAAGATAGAGTTTAATATGACTGAGATAAACATTAAGTTGATGAATCATGAATAGTCAATATGGTTGTCGAAATGTACGGGCGGAGGTGAAGGTGACTGTAAAGGTAACGACGGAATTGGAGAGGGGGTTTAAGATGATTTATGTGTTGGTATTGCTTAGAAGAGACTGTGATAAGGTGTTGGGTATGGAGATTAGCTTTTTCAAACTTTGTTGAGTGAATAAAGGGAGAAAAATGGATTATATGTGTGAAAATGGAGAAAATAGCAGGTCAACGCCGGAAAGCTGACTTTTTTCGCCGGAGGTGGATTTTTGGCAGTTATTTGCAAAAAGAAGAAATTTGCAAAAAGAAGAAATGAAAGGTAGTTGGAAGTGTAACACCCCGTGTTTTATAATTATTTTTATCCGCAAACTCTCTTATTAAAATAATTACTTTTCAGATATAATAATTTATTTCGTGTTTATTGATTACATCCTTTATTTAATTATTTCCGATTTCTTCTTAATTTTGGCTGGGTTAAAGTGTCCGTGTCCGATTTAACTATTTTAATTTATTAGCTCATTCTTTTATATAAACTCTCCAAGCGTTTTAATTATTCTAAACCTAAATTGTAATTGGATAATCCATCTTGTGAGCTAATAGATCAAAAGCCCACTTAAACCTTCTTATAAATAGAAAACCCTAACCTAACTACTAGGTTGCTCAATCCAATTGTTACTGCTTTTTGCCGTTACTTGCCTCCATTCCTCTATTTTCATTTCTCTCTCTTTTAACTCCATTGTTATGAATATTTCTTTCTTTCAAATATAGAGATAAATTATATATTTACAATCGTGGATCTTACCTTTATAATAAATTCTTTTCCTTATCTTTTTATGGGATCTATTTGTATGGAGGTTAGACCTACTTTTAGGGTTCTTGTTTTGATGGGTAAAGAAGGTGAATTCTATTAATTAACAATTTTATGGAGATTTTGATTAAAGTGCAGTCTTTATTGCGTAACAAAGGTAACTATGTGTTTTTCTTTAATTGTGTTTATAGAAAGTGAATTAATTAATATGAATGATGATTGATTATATGATTTGATGCGTGTGTAGTAATTATTATACATGTTTAATGTTTTTATTTAAATTGTATATCTAATTGTTAATTAAAATATTATGTTGTCGTTGTGGTGCGAACTAGGGTTCAAGATTTGAACCCTAGCCTTCGTTTGTGGCTCACGGCCCTAGGAAGGTGCCGTAGGGTTTGTCGTAGCCTCCCTTGAGAGGAGAGGCTAGGATTTTGTTGATTAGGGTTTACTTTGTTAATTAAGGTTTTGGTTTACATCGTTAAGGTTATAGCTTATTAAACTAAAATTTGCATGTAAGATACCTTGATTTTACATATTTGAGCTATAACTTTAAAAGTGACGTTATGGTGCGGTGTACTATAACAAGACTCGTTGTGGTGACATGGCGGTTTCTACCGTGGAGTCGACCCCTCGGTGATGGTGTTATAGAGGACTAACCCGTGACGAAAAAGAGTTATAGTTGATGATACTATAACCTCGCACGCATAATGTTATGGCTTGAAGTGCTATAACTTCACTAAAGTTGAGTGAAAGTTATAGCTGAAGGTACTATAACTTTGCTGAAGTTAAGTGAAGGTTATAGTTGATGATACTATAACCTGACACGCTTAACTAAGGTTATAGTTGAAGTGTTATAATATCACTAAAGTTGAGTGAAAGTTATAGATGAAGGTACTATAACTTTGCTGAAGTTAAGTGAAGGTTATAGTTGATGATATTATAACCTGACACGCTTAACTAAGGTTATAGTTAAAGTTACTATAACTTCACTAGGGTTAAGTGAAGGTTATAGTAAGAGGTACTATAACGCTGAATATATACATGATTCTATGCTTGATGTTATGGTAGCTCGAACTGTAACGTGACTTCTAAAGTGTAATGTTATACTTCAAGGTACTATACCTTTGATCCTATGTGCTTGTTCATATGTTGTGTTATAGTTAGTTATACTATAATATTGTGAGTTTATATCTTGTTGGATACTCTTTTCGATATCATAGTTCAGTTGGTTATACTGTTCTATGTTATAAGTTGTGATGTTATCCCCATGTTTGCACAGTCAGTTAAACTATACTGTGGTTTATGATTTATGGGCTAGTTGTATAGATGACGAGAGGTATCAGTTAAATACTGATCGGAATGAGCAAACGCTACCCTTTGGGGATTTGTCGTAGGTCTATGTTCGGGATTGGCTAGAGGCAGTTGTTATACGCTCTGGTTCCCGTGTGTCATTCGGTGTACAGTTAATGCACCGAGAGTCTGGACAGGTCTTAGACATATAGGCAGTTGTTATACGCTATACATAGTACCGTGGATGCAGTTGTTATACGGTCCACACCGATGGAGGCAGTTGTTATACGCTCCATCCGTTCAGAGGCAGTTGTTATACGCTCTGACAGTTAGAGGCAGTTGTTATAAGCTCTAACGGCGTTCGTTCTATACGATATGCTTGGTAAGTGGAGGCAGGTTTTATACGCTCCCATTTCGGGTGTTCTTATCCTGTTATTGATGATTTATGAGGATTATATTATGACATGCTTAATAATTTTCTTCACATGTCGTTCATGAGTATTTTCAGTTATTATTTATTGTTGATTAATTCAGCCTGTTGTAAACATGACTGAGAGAGCATCTAGTTACTCCCGACTGATTGTCGACCCCCATTCTCAGGTTGAATTTGGATGCTGCTTGTCTGGATGTTGGGCTGGAGAGACTTGTGGCGAGATCAATAATATGTTTAGGATTCTAGGTTTCCTCAGAGAATATTAATAATGTAATAGTTTAGTTTTGGATTTAGTAGCGATCCGGATTGGTCAGGTGTTTCCGCCACCTTGACCCTTATTTCATCTTTATACTCTGATGAATTATTTATTATTATGCATTTCCGTTGTCGTGAAATCCGGGTTGTTACAGGAAGCCAAAAAAATGAAAGCTAGTTGCTCATAAATGACCCTAAATAAAAGGTAGTTTCTGACAAAAAAACCTTTTTTTTTTAACTTAAATGAGTTTTAAATAGAGTAAAAGAGTAAGTAACTTAAAAATGTATAAAAGTAATAATAAGATTAAGTCACGGATATACTCGATGTTTCGTAGTCTTATGATTATATTTTTAATATTTTCTATTAAAAATACGAACCGTAACGGGAACCGTATATCCGGTTTCAAAAGTTTACCGATACGTATGCAATACGGTTTTTTATAAACCGTATCGTATATACGGAAATTCGTATCGGATATATGACAATCTGCATATTTGAAATCATATATCGTGTCGGGTACGTATAACAAAATCGTATAGTATATTTTTATCAACCCTACCACCAAGTTGTCGACTTTGAACCCTAAACCAATTGTGTTTGAATTCCCAAATGCTCGTTTTGGCATAGATACATGACATACATCGTTTGTCATTTCATCTAAGCATTCACAAAAGTTCAGTGAAAATTACCTTTATTCATTAATTCATTGAACACTTGACAGTAAAAATCAGCCGACACAAATTAGACTTGCTAGACGTTCGGTACAAACCTTTGTGAATGCTTAGACGTTCGTAAAAATCAACGCTTCACTAATTCAATATTTATTACGAGAGTAATAAATCACTATTGAGTTTTCTCAATCTCCATACTGATTTATTTGTCCACTGCATCACAATTGATCCAAGTGCTCTAGAAAACATACATATGGAGTATATCTCAACGTGCATAATTTAGGATGCAACGATTCGGACTTTGGAGTACAAGTGTGCATGAAGCGCTGAACAAAAGGGACTAGCAAACAAATCTAGTGGAACCAAACCAGTTTAGTCCTAGGTGCAAGCATTTTGCTGATTAAAAATCACTTCCTCAAAAACATGGCTTACAAATTTGATAAGGGGTACAATAGAATCAGCAGTTTACTTAAAATACATGAGAATTAGATCAAACTAACATCATATGCAAGTTACTTGAGCATCTCTTGATTTTCCGGATGAGCCTTTTGTTGTTGCACATCTGCGGTCAGATTTCCCTTTTTTTCAGCCAAGATGATTCCTTTCCACCTTGCAATTTTTAAGTGGGTTATTATATTACATCTAATATTTGAAGAATAAGAAAAATAATAATTGCACAACATTGACCGGTGAGGATAAGAAAAAAGATGGGAGTACAAAGATAAGGATCGAGTCCTCGAACTTTGAGCTCTCGGTATTCCTGACAAAGGGACACCTTGTCATCATAGGGAGCTTCCACTAAGCATTATTACATTACAGAAACTTATATAAGACCCATTTATCGGTCTCATTTCATGTTATATTCCTCAATTACTAATAGATGTGATAGGGTAACTGCTTAATAATAACAATGCCTGGTTGTATGCATAAAACGGTCTCACAAGACTGATTGTTGCTCCGTACTACTTAGGAAAAGGGAAACCAATCAAACACACAATGTCGATCGACACCATCACCAAAAGTCGATCGACAAAGGGTCGGTAGACTCAGCCAACGCCATCCCTTCCGTCCTTTTCCTCCTTGTCGATCGACAAGATATAATGATCGATAGACACTCTCACTAGACACACATCATAGACTCCAACCCAACGTACATGTCTCGACCGAGACCGTGGTCTCGGCCGACGACCGAGACACCCAATCGTCTCGATCGAGAGACCCTCTTAATAATCAAGCTAACCAATCTACTTTGATCAAACATTCTACCAAAATATGCTATATAAATGACGAATATTACAATCTTTCCCCCTTAAAAGAACTTTGTCCCGAAGTTCGTACCACATAAGCATTCAAAACACAACAATGCTCCTTTATAACCCACATACTTACCACAACAAGTCATAACCATGTGCAATAAGTACACAAATGCACAGTGTAGAGTCTATTGATCGAATACGAAAGAGGGGGGGGTGAATTGAGTATTAAAAACTAGCCCCACTTTTTCGATTTATATGATATGTAATTAATTATTTGATCTTATGAATTAAAATCAACTAATTAATTAATCAAAGTAAGCGCAAGTAACGAAATAACGAAAAGTAAAGAGATAACGAGAGAGGCACACGATTTTGAAGTGGGTTCAGTTTCACACCGTGATGAAAACTACGTCCCATTTCTCGATTAATAATTTTTTAGTAACCTTATACGGATTATTACAAAAAATTACCAACCCACTCGATAATCAACACTTATGTTATAACTCAGGGAGTTATCGCTAAATACTCTATACATCTACGTAATAAGAACGTACATCTAAAATCACACAGATTCCCGTTAAAGAATTGTAAGCTTATAATGATGTACTATTATCCAATAACGTATTTCACTCAAGCGATTGATAATAATTGATGCACGACTCTTTTAAAAAACAAACTCTAAAAATAATAAATATTTGCTCAAAGGTTTGCTTTAAAACGATTTTGGAAAATCAACACAAGTAAAATAAATAGCCGTGTGAATGTAGTGTATGTCGTGTGTTTTCCAAATTGTATGTGAATGAGTATTTATAGTAGAAGAATTATAGTAGATCTAAAACCCTAGTATAATATTTAATAAAGATACTTATCTTTCCATAAAATAATATTTTCTTATCTTTTAGAAATATCTTTATCTCAAAATATTATTTGGTTTATCTTATAGAAATATATTTATCTTGATATCTCAAAATATTGTTGTAAAGATATAGTAGAATCCTAAATTAGGTAAACTAAGGAAACAAGCCTAAGGAGGCCGGATTCACCTAGCTCACGAAACCCTAGGAGGCACGCAACCCTAGGAGGCACATACTAGGTTTCCACGAAACCCTAGATGGCTCCAACCCTAGGTGGGCTAATTAGGTTAACAACAAATGGAAGCTCGCATCCTTCGACACCCTCGGTTCGCCCGGACCACCCCTACGTTGTCTTACGAACCAAGAGAAGTGGGCGAGAAAGAGAGGCGCGAGGAAAAGAAGGGTGAAAGAGAAAAAGACGCGGGCACGGGGGGAAAAAACAGGGGCAAAAACAGGGGCAGGGCCAAAATCATGCATCAATATTTTATCATCCAAAGTCATAGACTAAAGCTATAACTTTTGAACATAAAATCTCTCGAATGAAATAGTTACCGAATGACGACCTATACTATCTAATCTTCACAAAGATTTTCAGTATACGGATCATCTCTTCATCTTGATCACAAAGACCCTCCATCTCGAGTCTTGTGTAGTTTGATGTAGATCTTGTTTGAAGCGATTTTCTTTAAAGTTATGCCTGGTTAGCTATAACTTCCAAGTTCACTTCCAAAGTTATTCCTGAAGTTGTTATAACTTTGTCTCACAAACTTTATCAAAGTTATGCCTAACTTTGATATTTCTTCTCATAATTGTTGCTAGCTATAATAAGACTAAAGCACACAATTACACGCATATGATATATCGAGTAAAACATATTATTATGTAAACACATGTCATTATCAAAACTATGAAATTGATCCAACAAATTCCCCCTTTTTGATGATGACAAGTCTCATATGATTTCCTCAAGATTTCTTCTTAACAATGTGACTAAGTATGGTTCCCCCTCAACAAAGCACTCCAAAGTTATAGCAACTTTGATCGCAAGAACAAAACAACTTAGCCAAAGTTATAGATTGAGAGAATTTAAGAGATAACGAGTCTTGACAAGGAGCAAGCTTAAGCAAAGACTCAAATCATATCATTTCTTCCCCCTCTTGGCATCATTGAAAAGGCAAGAACAAAGACATGAAACGACTAGAATAACACATGTCAAGGCAAGAAATAGATATGCAAAATACGCAATATAAAACGATATATACCAAGCAAAATCAAGTGCAAATGTTAATTAAGAACTACAAACCACAAAATATATTGTTAGTTGCCATTGGGCCGAATAGGTTAAGTAGTTCAAGAAACAAAACAAGCTAAGGTAAGAAGATCAAGGCTTTTTGGGTTGTCGGATGATGTTGGGATTAAGGTAATCGGGTCGGGTGCGGTACTCGAGAGTAAAAAGACGATCAAGGCACGTCGACACATGAGTAGCTTGGGCGGTGAGGCAAACATCGAAGTTTCGAACCTTCAAAGACAGAGCCTCCGTCGCATCAAGTATAGTGTGCATCCCCTCACGCATTTCCGAACCGCTTTTCACCAATGCACCTCCTTGGCTCACCAAGAATTGCATTCGATCCCTTTGCCTATACATCTCTTGTCGAATATCGACAACATTCCTCTCTAATTTTGCTAGGCAATCATCAACACCCGTCATCCAAGACCTCAACTCACTACGCACACCCGAACCGACATGGTCACGGGTAGAGCTAATGTTCCCCATAGCCACGGTTTTTACATTTTTTTTTTTTTTTTTTTTTCAACAACCGCAGCAATTTTCTTATCTTGCGCATCAAGGCGCTCCATTACTTTTCCCATAAACACATCCAATTTCGATTCAAGCCCCGAAAAATCAGCCACATTCGGTTCACAACAACCGAACCACCTTTTGACATAAAAAGCCTCCAATTTCATGAACTCACTAACACCATCTTGTACCCTTTTTTTTTTTTTTTATTTGACGCCTTTTTGTACTTTCAAGCACCGAACCCGACTCGGTTTGGGTTTTGGAGTTTGGGTGGTTAATTGTTGGGATATGGTAAAGATAGAATTTGGTAAATAAAAGGATATGGTAAGGTGATTTTATTTGAGAATTTCGGCTATCATAGGATACATGGGTAGAATTTGGCTCAATTTTGAAAAGTGAATAAGATAGGTTTTTGGCAAATATGTGGTTCATAATTCAATTTCCATAAGACTCTAAATATGCAAGATACTCACGTAAAATATATTATATTAAACACAAATATACTAGCAATGAAATATGCGGACACAGTCATACAATCTCGTCTTAATCTAGCCAGTCACGCAGGTTCACAAAATAAATAAGATGAATTTAATTGCTACCGATTAAACCAATTTCCAACCGCAAAATCTCAAAACGTCTTCTCGCTAACGCCTTTGTTAAAATGTCAGCCCATTGAACATCAGTACTACAAAATTCGAGTTTAATGTTGCCCTTTTCTACATGGTCACGCAAAAAATGATGTCTAATGTCTATATGCTTAGTACGAGAATGCTGAGCTGGGTTCTTAGAAATAACAATAGCACTCGTATTATCACAGAAACAGGCATACAACCAACATTAACACCATAATCACATAGTTGTTGCTTTAACCAAAGTAGTTGAGAACATACCAGTCCTGCAGCGATATATTCGGCTTCTGCAGTAGACAACGCAACCGAATTTTGCTTCTTTGAGCCCCAAGTAATTATGCAAGGTCCAACAAAAGTAGCGAATCCAGAGGTACTTTTTCTATCTAAAGAACATCCCGCATAATCTGCGTCTGAATATCCTACTAGATCGAAATTACACTCAAGTGGATACCACAAATATAAATTAGATGTACCAATTAAATATCTCAAGATACGTTTAACTGCAATCATATGTGATTCCTTAGGACATGATTGAAATCTAGCACAGACACATACGCTGAACATAATGTCAGGTCTACTTGCAGTTAAATATAATAAAGAACCAATCATACCTCGATATGTAGTCTCATCTACGGACTTACCATTTTCGTCTAAGGTCAACTTTTTGTCAGTTACCATAGGCGTGTCCATTGGATGAGCGTTCTCCATACCAAATTTTCTGATTAGCTCCTTGACATATTTTTGTTGGTGAATCTTTATGCCTTCTTTGGTTTGTTGAATCTGCAATCCTAGGAAGAATTTCAATTCTCCCATCATGCTCATTTCAAATTCTGAGGTCATAAGATCTGAAAAATACTTGCACAATTTATTGTTAGTAGAACCAAAAATAATATCGTCTACATAAATTTGAGCAACAAGTAAATCAGAACCCTCGGATTTTAGAAATAGGGTTTTGTCGACAGATCCTCTCTTAAAATTGTTTTGTAATAAAAATTTTGACAATCTGTCATACCAAGCCCTAGGCGCTTGTTTCAAACCATATAAATCTTTGTCGAGTTTAAAAACGTGGTTTTGAAACTTGCTATTCAAAAATCCAGGAGGTTGTTCAACAAAAACCTCTTCTTCCAAATAACCGTTAAGCAATGCAGTCTTAACGTCCATTTGAAATAATTTCATTCCTTTATGAGCTGCGAAGGCGATGAGCAAGCGAATAGCTTCAAGTCTTGCTACTGGAGCGAAAGTCTCGTCATAATCAATCCCTTCTTGTTGATTATAACCTTGAACGACCAATCGAGCCTTGTTACGAACTATAACTCCTGAGTCATCCAATTTATTTCTGAATACCCATCGAGTACCAATCACAGTTCGATTAGGAGGTCGTGGCACAAGGTGCCATACTTTATTACGTTCGAACTGTTGAAGCTCCTCTTGCATAGCCACGATCCAGTCGGATTCTGCAAGTGCTTCCTTGATGTTGGTAGCCTCTATGGTAGAGAGAAATGAATAGAATGAACAAAAGTTATTTAATGTTCGCCTAGTTTGAACTCCTTTAGTCAAACTTCTTAGGATACTGTCCATAGGATGAGAACTCTTATATTTCCATTTCTTAGAGTTCTTAGGCTCATCATCATCTGATGAACTATCACTTTCCTCAAATGATTCAGAATCAAGATTGGTTCCCCCTGAGTTGGACTCTGGGGTTATAGCTGAAGTTGGTACAACTTCAGTTACACCATCTTGGTTCTGGTTCAAAGTTATAGCATCATCAGCTATAACTTCAGTTTCCTTTTCCTTGTTTTGAGAAGAGACATTCGTATCATCAACAATTGTCTCAGTTCTCTGTTCAAGGTCATTTGCGGATTTATCAAGTTCATCATTGATTCCTTCAATAACTTCTTCATTATTAATTGGCTCGTCATCTCTGGAGAGGCGAAAGTCTGGATCATTCATGTCCTCCTCTTCATTCTGTTCAACTTGTTCAAGCACATTATCTTCATCAAATACAACATGAACACTTTCTTCTATGCACAACGTTCTTTTGTTAAAAACTTTAAAAGCTTTACTATGATTAGAATAACCAACAAACACAGCTTCGTCACTTCGAGGATCAAATTTGCTCAAATTACTTTTTCCATTATTATGGACAAAACACTTACTTCCGAAGCAACGAAGGTGAGCTATATTGGGTTTTCTCCCTCTTAAAAGTTCATAGGGAGTCTTTTTGAGAATTGGTCTAATCATAGCTCTATTGTGCACATAGCATGCAGTACTAATGGCTTCTGCCCAGAAACTTTTAGGAAGGCCACTACACAAAAGCATAGTGCGGGCCATGTCCTCTAATGTTCTATTCATACGTTCCACGACACCATTTTGTTGTGGGGTTCGTGGTGCAGAAAAGTTATGTCCTACACCATTCTCCCTACAATATTCTATAAAAGCTTGATTATCAAATTCGGTGCCATGATCCGTACGAATGGAAACTAACTTTTTATCATACTTGTTTTGGGCGAGCTTCATTAGTACCACAAACTCATCGAAAGTTTCATCTTTAGTAAATAGAAAGATAGGCCATACATACCTGGAGTAGTCGTCGACTAGGACGAATACGTACCTTGATCCACCGCGGCTTCTAACTTTCATAGGTCCACATAGATCCATGTGTACCAACTCAAGTGGACGTCTGTACTTACTACTCGTTTCGGTTTGAATGAAGATCTAACTTGTTTGCAACGGGCACATGAGTCACACATCTTTTCTTGTTCGAATTTGATTGAGGGAAGACCCTCAACTAAATCCCAAGACTTAAGTTTCTTTAAAATCGTTGGACTGATGTGTGCAAACCTCTTGTGCCACAAGCATGAATCATCCACAGTGACTTTCATGCACGTAAAGGAACTTGTAGTGACTTTGTTTAAATCAATCATATACACGTTCCGTTTACGTAAGCCTTCTAAGATAACATTGCTAGTTCCTTCAACTATGATACGACAAACATTTGAATGAAAAACGACTTTGTTGCCTTTGTCACATAGTTGAGAGATACTTAGCAAGTTATGCTTAAGGCCATCTACCAGATATACGTTATTGATAGCATGTGAAGAAGATATACCAATCTTACCTACACCGATTATGTTGCCCTTCTTGTTGTCTCCAAAGGTGACCTTGCCACCGTTGAAGGGTTCTAGTGAAAGAAATAAATTCTTGTTTCCGGTCATGTGTCTCGAACACCCACTGTCGAGATACCATAGATTATTTTCTTTCACTATTACCTGCAAGAGAATCAAATACAGCTTTTAGGTACCCACGCTAAGTTGGGTCCTTTGTGGTTAGTGACTCTATGTATTTGATCCTTCCTAACCCATATTTGTTTGACAATTCTTTTCTTCTTAGGATAGGGTTTGCTAGGTTTATTATAGTGTTTGTTATTATTGCGACGCACATTAGGTTTAGATGACTGCTTCTGATTCACATAAGGTTTAGATTTTGAAGGTACAAATGTGTAATCGAAAGCCATGTCATAAAACCATCTAAACTAATTGTTTCTAATCTCATCACGTTGAGATTTAGATTCGGACTCACTAGACACGTCATGCTCTTTCACAAAATCAGTTTGATTTTTGTTGTCATTAACATATTTAACGCAATTATCTTTAACATGACCGTTGTGACCACAATAATTGCAAATCAGATATTCTGAAAGATTGACGTACTTCCTTCTTCTAAAATCACGGTCAGAAGGAGTAGATTTGCACTTATCATGGTCTCTACGACTATAGCATTCATGACCTAGACCTTTCTTCATGTTATTATTAGACTGTTCGGTAAGGAAGTCTAAGACCTTCTGACTTCCTTCCCACTTATCATGAACTTTTCGTGCATGTAGGAGCAATTCCTTCAAAGACTGAATTTCTTTTTCACACGACGAATGATCTACATTCGAGTCTTTGGAGGGATTGTTCTTTTTGAAATTTTCACGAAAATCATTGAAACGTTTGTTCAAGATAAGTTTCTCCTCATTATGTTGACTTTTGGCTTGGGAGAATTCAGCCTTCAAATCTTTTAATTGCTGAGAAAGAAAAGAGTTTACTTTCTCATGATCAAGAATAACAACTTCCTTTGCCTTAGCTTGAGATTGTAAAAGCTCATTGACTTTCTTCAATTCTAAAGTTATAGCTTCATTAGCTATAACTTTGGCTTGAAAATGCTTAATGTTGAGCTTCAACTCTGAGATTATAGCTTCATTAGCTATAACTTTAGACTCAAGAGCTTCTTTCTCAACATTTGTCTTGTCTGAAGTTATAGCTGAAGTTGCCATCACTTTAGACTTGAGCTTTTTAGCTTTGGCCTTAAGAAGTTGGTTTTCCTCAGCAATGTCAAGAATTTGTTCTTTAAGATCTTTCAATTCTAGACTCTGCTCATGACAATGATCTAAGGCTTCTTCAAAATACTTAGTTAAAGACTTCTTAGATAAATTCTTAACTTGCTTTTTAAGTTCAAGATGACTAACCTCTTCGTCATCTTCTGAATCTGGTTCTGAATCTGAGTTGCCAACAAGACACATCTCGGATTCGCTTTCATCGTCACTGTCAGAAATTAGGTCAAGACTGACGTTGCTTAGACACAAGTTGGCGACTTCTTCTTCCTCTGACTCGTCATCCTCTGTGGCGAGATCTCCCCAGCAATAAGCCATCATCACTTGCTTGAATTCCTTCTTGGTTTTGTCTCGTTGATTTTTGTCTTTGATTTTCTTCCATGTAGGGCAATCTTTGATCATGTGATCATTATCCCCACATTTGAAGCAACCACGACTAGAAAGAGACCCTTTTGACTCAATTGGCTTCTTGTAAGATTTGTTAGTGTTGTTGTTGAACGTTTTCCCTTGTGGTTTGTTAAAGAAGTTTTTCTTAAAACGTCTAGCAAATAACACTGTTTCATCTTCAAGATCCGAATCTTGTCTTTCACTAGATTCGGCCTGTAGAGCCACCTTCTTGCTATTACTATCATTTGCCGCATCTTCATCAAGAGTAATCTCATGAGCCATTAGGGTTCCAAGTAGCTCTTGATAAGATAGGTCATATAGGTCTTTACATTCCTCAATTACCGTCACCTTAGGTCTCCATCGTTTAGATAGACTTCTAAGGATCTTTCTGGCAATTTCCTCGGAGTCAAAAGTTTTTCCAAGATTTTTCAATTCATTAATGATACTGGAGAAGCGAGTAGACATGCTGCCAAGCGATTCATTTTGTTCCATGGAGAACAATTCGTATTTTCGCATAAGTAGAGCTATGCGTTGCTTTTTGACAACAGTTGTCCCCTCATAAGCTAACTCAAGACCATCCATATTTCCTTGGCAGTAGAACTAGATGAGAAACGATCAAATTCAGTATGGGTCATGCCGTTTTGCAACAGACTAATAGCCTTTGAATTTTTCTCAGCTTTCTTATGATCTGCCTCAACATAGTCATCTTCTTTCTTTTCGATGGAAGTGCCAGTAGCCGTTCCAAGCATGATCTTATTAGGACCATTCTTAATGATTAGCCAACACTCCCCATCGTTACCCTTTATGAAATGGGTCATCATATTTTTCCATAAACTGTAGTTCTTCCCATCGAATACGGGACACTTCAGATGTTTGGAATCCATTAAAATAAAATTAAATGCAGCGGAAAATAAATAAAAATAAAAAGGATAAATGGATCAGACTCCTTGCTGTAAGGCAATCAAGAGCACGAGGCTCTGATACCAATTGTAGAGTCTATTGATCGAATACGAAAGAGGGGGGGGGGTGAATTGAGTATTAAAAACTAGCCCCACTTTTTCGATTTATATGATATGTAATTAATTATTTGATCTTATGAATTAAAATCAACTAATTAATTAATCAAAGTAAGCGCAAATAACGAAATAACGAAAAGTAAAGAGATAAGAGAGAGGCACACCGATTTTTGAAGTGGTTCAGTTTCACACGTTGAAACCTACGTCCACTATTCCGATTAATAATGTTTTTAGTACCTTTTTCTACGGATTACAAAAATTACCAACCCACTCGTATAATCAACACTATGATTATAACTCAAGGTGAGTATCGCTAAATACTCTAAACTATCTTACGCTAATAAGAAAGTACAATATAACTCACACAGATTCCCGTTAAAGAATTGTAAGCTTATAATGAGGTACTATTATCCAATAACGTATTTCACTCAAGCGATTGATAATAATTGATGCACGACTCTTTTAAAAACAAACTCTAAAAATAATAAATATTTGCTCAAAGGTTTGCTTTAAAACGATTTTGAAAATCAACACTAGTAAATATTTGTGCCGTGTGAATGTAGTGTATTTCGTGTCAATTGTAATTTGTATGTGAATGAGTATTTATAGTAGAAGAATTATAGTAGATCTAAAACCCTAGTATAATATTTAATAAAGATACTTATCTTTCCATAAAATAATATTTGCTTATCTTTTAGAAATTTCTTTATCTCAAAATATTATTTGGTTTATCTTATAGAAATATATTTATCTTGATATCTCAAAATATTGTTGTAAAGATATAGTAGAATCCTAGATTAGGTAAACTAAGGAAACAACCTAGATTGGCCGAAATCCTCTAGCTCACGAAACCCTAGGAGGCACGCATCCCTAGGTGGCACAATACTAGGTTTCCACGAAACCCTAGATGGCTCCAACCCTAGGTGGGCTAATTAGGTTAACAACAAATTGAGATAGAATATATTAGAAACCCTAGGTAGCATGACAACTCATAAGTTGTATTACTAACCAATAGAATCTCATAAATATATTCTCTATTAAAATAATTGATAAATATAAAATACTCTTTTACTTTTGAAAACATTTCAAAACATTTTATTTCCAAAATCATGCATCAATATTTTATCATCCAAAGTCATAGACTAAAGCTATAACTTTTGAACATAAAATCTCTCGAATGGAATAGTTACCGAATGACGACCTATACTAACTAATCTTCACAAAGATCTTCAGTATACGGATCATCTCTTCATCTTGATCACAAAGACCCTCCATCTCGAGTCTTGTGTAGTTTGATGTAGATCTTGTTTGAAGCGATTTTCTTTAAAGTTATGCCTGGTTAGCTATAACTTCCATGTTCACTTCCAAATTTATTCCTGAAGTTGTTATAACTTTGTCTCACAAACTTTATCAAAGTTATGCCTAACTTTGATCTTTCTTCTCATAATTGTTGCTAGCTATAATAAGACTAAAGCACACAATTACACGCATATGATATATCGAGTAAAACATATTATTACGTAAACACATGTCATTATCAAAACTATGAAATTGGTCCAACAAACAACTTTCTACCAACACTAATGCACAACATCTTTCTACCAACACTAAAAGAAATAACAACAATTATTCACTTGAAACGCATAGTATTACAGGTTACCATGCAAAATAACTCCACAGCTAAGCGTGCTTGCCTGAGAGTAGTTTAGGATTGGTGACATCTTGGGAAGAATTTTCGCGATGCACATAAGTGAGGACAAAATTCACTGAAAATGACCTATGTGGATTTGTGATCCATATATAGAGTATGACGAGCTATCGTGAGTAACCGCTTCAGGCCCAGGGTTTGGACGAGAGTGTACATTCGACTCACGAGATCAAACAATTAGAATTGTCCCTCTACGAATTTGTCCCCTACATAATTATAATTAAATTCCAATTACTAATACATGCAATCAATTAACACTACAACTAATTTTCCCCACCCTTAATGTAAGGGGCAAATAAACTACCATTAACATAAATCACAGGACTTAACGACGATAAGGAATTGATTTGGGCTAGCAAGGAGAAGAAACCCCAAAATTCAATTGAACAATACCTCTTTCTCTCTTTTCTCTGGACTATATGTGACTATTTGTGAAGTTTTGTAAAATCTTAAAATAGAACAGAAAGTGCTCAAAGTCTGATGTTATGGGGTTTATAAAGGGTTTGAGTAGGTTAGAGGAGTTTCAAATAAATAAGAATAAGAATATAATTATATTTTGCAACTTACAAAATAATACAAGCACGTTGCTATACAACACAGGTTGTTCGATAGAGTGAAGTGGGCTTACTCGACTGAGTACTCACCTTACTCGGTTGAGTTGAGCATACCAGGAACCTTGTTACACTTTGGGTTACTTGATCGAGCACTCTAAGACCCACTCAGCATGCACCTTACACGAACAAACTATGTCTCACATTTATACGTGTCGTAGGGCATACTACACAACTCACAAGAACATGCATGTTCAACTAAACAAACATAAGCGCAACTCCAATAGTTGCATTTATGGACATGCTTGCAAATATTGTAAATTATCCAGCGGTATGCTCACCGTTGGAGTACAAAAATATTTTTCTACTTGCAAGCGGGTGTAGCTTTGTTAAGTTACATAGTTTGGTTTTCAAAAGAAATAAAGTAAGTAATTAAAAAATAAAATAAAGTATTTTATATTATTTATGTAACACCATCATCTAGCAAAAAACCTTACCAAGGCCTTCCTTAGTAAATAGGAATGCTACCATCTCGGTTGACCAAGCTAGTCAATATCAACCAGAGAAGAAAGAAACAACATTTATACATAGCAAGGTTTAAAGTGATTACAAATCGTCTAAAATAATTAAATGAACAAAGTCTCCAAACCAAAGTATCAATTAAAAATAAAGTATAATAACCTAAGACACGGCGGAAGCTAAGACTCATCATCCAGCGGCATCCCATCTAATACAAACACATGCTCAAAGGAATACCTACTAAACTTCTGCTCACCATTTGCTAATGGATCACAGCAGTTTTGAAAACAGAGAAAGGGTCAGTACCTTTATACATCAAACAATTCAACAACACAATCAAACAATCATAACAAAGTAACCCAGTAACCAGTAACATATCCAAAATCCGGTAACCGAGTTCCCCCCGAAGCGGTAACCCCTGTCAGCGTCAGATTGCAGATTTGAGTTATAATACTCCGTATTTCTGAGCACTAGGCACTCGGTCGAGTAAGGCCGACTCGACCGAGTGGTCTGTGCACTCGGTCGAGTAGATTGGTCTGTCAGTGGAACAATGTTCAGTTCTCGGGCACGCGGTCGAGTGAGTCGTACTCGACCGAGTACTTATTGTACTCGACCGAGTACACCGGTCGGGGAGGTTATTTCGGACGGTTTGATTAAGGCTTTATTAAGAAAGATTGAAACATAATTTCACTTTACGTTATTCTCAAAACCCTAAAACTCTCTCAAAATGCTTAAGACAACCTTAATAATCATTCTAAGCCGAATCATATCTCTCCTTGCTTTGTTGATTGTTTCGGTAAG
This sequence comes from Heliosperma pusillum, assembly GCA_022085475.1. Lineage (NCBI taxonomy): Eukaryota > Viridiplantae > Streptophyta > Magnoliopsida > Caryophyllales > Caryophyllaceae > Heliosperma > Heliosperma pusillum. The sequence continues at coordinate 27,220 of JAIUZE010000689.1, forward strand.
TAATCCTATTATATGATTTTGTATGAATAATTGTAATGCACTGAACCCTAATTGAATTGGGGGGGAAAGGGAAGATGAGTAGTATTAATTGTATAATTCTTGTATGATTAGGGGAAAGACTTTGTAGAAGAAGACTTTTGATTGATTGCTTGTGATTGCTTGTGGAATTGCGAAAAGGTAGGGTTTCCTTGCTCAGTACAGTTATGCTAATTGATGTGATAAGATGTATTGTATAAGTTATTTGATTGATTGATGATGATAGTGATGGAGTTCGGGATTGGAGTTTGGGTTTTTACTATGGTTACTATGTTGGTGATCCGTCGGGAGACGGTTTCACACCCCGAGTTCGCCTCTCGTAGTTCTCCCGCTACGAGGGGGATGTGCACATTAATGTTCCGGGTACTCTCGTTGCGGTGAGAGGGGATTTTGACACCTATGGCTGCGGTATAGGGTCAATTGGTGGTTTTGCAAGTCAGGGATGTTAACCTGATGCTGTTGAGGTAACCGCTGCGGTGGCCCTCCGATTTCTCTTTCTCTATTGCTTGTCTTGTACATTGGTTGGTATATATTGTTATTGACCCCATTAATGTTTTCCAAAACTGTAGTGATCCATTGGGGAATGGTGAGTAGGTGATCAGGAGGTAACTCGTTTAGCTGCGCTGAGATGTTGATGGGATATCACCACTATCGAGTCATAGCTCCCGCTAAGTCTATTAGAGTTTAGTCTTTACTCTACTTCATCATTATGTTAACAATTAGATTGTTGGTCTAGACGGCATGCCGTTTACTTTGGAATAATGTAATTTTAGTTTAAACTATTGGATTTACATAAAGTATTGTTTCTTTATTGTGAGTTTTGATATATATTACCTCGGGCAACCGAGATGGTAGCATTCTTATGTGCTAAGGAGGTATTGTAAGACTATTTGGTATATAGGGGTGTTACATGAATGTTGTATCTCTTACCGATGACAGACCTCAATACTGGACATCAAAATCCCTTCTCATTGCAACGAGAGTTCCCGGATCATTAATGTGCACATCCACCTCGTGATAGGAGAGCCATGAGAGGCGGACTCGGGGTGTGGAACCGTCTCCCGCAACGGACCACCAATATAGAACCAATCACAGTCACAAACACAATCACAATCACAATCGTCATCGTCATCATCATCATCATCATCATCATCATCATCATCATCATTATCGTAACCATCATCAACAGTATCATTACAACGACAATAATCAATCAACATATGAATGTATTGAGTATGGAAACCCTACCTCAAAGCAATCCGCAACAATGGCAAGTAAGACTAGAATCCTACACTACGAATTCTCCACCTAACAACATACAATAGTCTAAATCAATCACAATCTAATTCCCTATCCCCAAATCAGATTAGGTTTCTAACAATTTTACCCAAAAGACACAACAATTTGATTATAGATTAGAGATTTACGATAAATCGACGCACAAACGAAGAAGGACTAGCAACGTAATGATCTCCAAGCTTGACAATGGATTAAAGTGATTAGGGGTGTTTAGAGAGTGATAAAGTGTTTTAAGAAACTGACAAAATATATTTATAACCCTTAATCATCTTAATCCCAAAATCGCTCAAAAACTCCGTCAGACCGGTGCACTCGGTTGAACCAACATTACTCGGCCGAGTGCCACTCAGACAGAAGCGTGCCTAAGCAACAGATTCAACTACTCGGTCGAGTATCCCCTACTCAACCGAGTATCAAGGCCCTAAAATACGGAGTATTACAATTTATTTGTTACGTGGGACCTTGTAAGCTACAATTATTATAGTTTACCATTGGATCTTGTGTCTAGGGGTGTGCAAAATCCGGTCCGGACTGTAAAAATGGACCGGACCAGAATCTACCGGATTGGAACTCGGTCCAACATTTTTTAGCTTTCCGGTCTGGTCCGGTCCAAGAGCGGTTTTTTCCGGTCCGGACCGGAATTATTGATACTTTATTTTTTTTGTTAAAATATTATTTTAAAAATATATTGTAGGACTATTTAATCCGATTCAACCGGTCCGATCCGGTCAAGTGGACCGGAATTTTGGACCGGAATTATGAAAAAGTGGGTAAATATAGAAATTTCGATCCAACCGATCCGGTCAAATCTTTTCAGAAAGTTTTCTTTCATTAGTTCAATTCTTGCTTGCTTAGCAATTGTTGATTCCGCTATAATCCAAAGCGTTTGAATATTAGCTCAAGGGTCCTTAATAGGTCTTGGGTTCGGTCATTATTGGTGAGTTATAGGTCTAGTTCGCCAAATATCCGTCACCAAAATACTCGGCTACTGTTCGTGTTTTAGTCGCGTGCTTATTTGCTTGTTTCCGCTATTTAATTCGTATCATATGGTATCAGAGCCTAGACTCTTGAATTCCTTAAATTCAAGACAGTCTAGGCGCATCAAATTCAAGTGTTGAAGTTCTGATTGCGATTGGAATTCAAGGGTTAATCGGTTTTGATCTCTAGAGCACCTTTTAGTAACTTGTTTTTCAAGGGGTGGAAGTAAAAAAAAAAGTTACCGTTCTCGTCAGGGTACTGTTCATCCGGGGAAAAAAAGAAAGCAAGACATGTCATAATTGTTCTTATTTGAAAGCACCTACGGGGAGATCGATCCCGGGGGATTACATGATATCAAGAATCGGGTCGATTCTTTTCAAAGAAAGGGAGTATGATGCGAATTCGATACGTCTATTAGATGATCAAGTATTTAACGGGTGACAACATATAGATTAATGACTTGACTGGATTTATTGTTTGTCATTATATTTATTAATAATTATCCTTAATAATGTTTTGCTTAATTACATAATAATAGTTAGTCTTTATGTCTATCATTATGTGACATAATAACTAGTCTTAATAGTTGTCTTTTAACTTTCCTTTTTGTTGTTTTGTAAGGCTATTTAAGAGCCATTTCAATTGCTTTTGTAATAGATCATAAGAAAAGATGAAAAGAAAATCCTTTGATTGTCGAGTTTCAATCAGTTACTTGTTATTGTTTGACGCGTTTTCGAACACTAACCCAAAATATAATCAATAGGTCTTGATTATAGTTCACCATTGTTTGAATTATTGGTCTAGTTCGAGCAAATATCCAACTGTTTTGAGCTCTTGACGGAATTCAAAGCAAATATCCCTTATTTCATTATTGTTCTTTATTTTTTCAAATCGCTTCCGCAAAATTTCGTATCATCTCCAGTCCATTAATTTTTGTGATTCCGATTCTAGTCCATTCCAGATCCGATCCGGTAGGGACCAATACACACCCGTAGCCCGTAGATGTGTGTCTTATTATTGGAGTTGCTACTTGCTAATTGCTATAACCTTTTAGAGATCGAGGTTTTCGCTATGCGCGAATTTGAAATTTGAAAAAACATAAATACACGGTATTTAAAACTCAAAAGGCAGAGGAAGAAAAGCAACATAAAATTAAAAATCCAGATAAACAGAGGCAGTACGACAATGGCTGAAATGGATGAACATAAGCAATTAACTCGCAAAATCGCCACCATTTTCGAAGAAAGCAAAGTTTCATACGCAATACACAATCGAAAACTCAAGGAACTTGCAATTCTCAGATCTTCTTCTTCTTCTACTACTTCGCTTAACAATTTCTTTACTTGCTTCTGCAAAGCGGTTTCACCTCTCTTCCTTTTCCAGCGTCGAAGTCCGTCTGCTGAACGCGTTGTTCGTTTCGTTTCCTCTTTCGCTTGCTTCGCTGACTCCAAAAATGGCGATGATGTTGATCACACTTTTCTCGAAGATTTCCTGTCTTTTCTTCTCTCTGCCGTTTCTTCAGCTAACAAAACTGCTAGGTTTCGCTCTTGTCAGATTATTTCCGAGGTACTCCCTATTAATTCTTCACTCATTCATTTCAATTGATTGAATTATAACTCTACTATTTAATCCGCTTTCGCTAGGGTTTTTTATTAGACTGTTCAATTATGGCTGTATCATCTGTCTTTAGTTGGTATTTTACTCAAACAGTTGGTCTAATTGAAGACGGACATATAAAGGTAAACAAATTATTGGGTCGAAAAAAGTACTTTCTTGTCCATATGTCCCTTGTCCCTCTAATTTCGGGACCAGTCGAAGACGGGCCAAATGTGGCTAGTTTAATGACAAATGTAACCAGTAACATTTCCTAAGCTATAACATGGTTGTTTGTCACATGGTTACATTTGTTGTTAAACTGTTCACATTTGGCCCGTCTTGAGCTGAAGACGGAATTGGCCCGTCTTCAATGAGTATTTGTGTTTCGCAACAGGGTTTCTGTTTGGTCCACAATTATGTTTGTCAAAAAAAGTAAATGCCGAATTATATGTGTTGTCTTAGTGATTTGGAATGCTATCTTTTTGGTTCCTTTTATGAGCGAAGTGAAGTACCCTGCAAGTGTTGGTACAGATATGGATGTGACCTAGGAAATCCAGAATCATTTCTCTTAGTCCTTTGTTGCGTTTCCATCTAGTTGTTTCTCAATGTTAAATCATTCATGATTACTTGAAGTTGGAGTCGGATAGGCATGGTGTAATGTTAATTTAGATATGGCGGTTGGACTAGAGTGTATCATAGTGGCGTTATGCTGGGAATACGTTTTACGAAAGGAAGAGTGTTGGCCATTGTATTTTTCCAATCAATTATTGGTATGCCAAAAGGGTGGTCTATCTTTACTTGTGTGATTGCCATTGAAAGACAAAAAAATTAATCCATGAAGACACGACGTCTGAAGTAATTAACAGAATCTTAATAGTTCTTTTCAGACTGGAGCAAATCATTTCGTTGATAATTTGTGCAATGCAACAAAAAGTAACTAGTGGCGACTTGCCGATATTTTTTGAATATATTCTGCATGTTATTTTATTATAGCATGAATATGTCGTCGCTATGCAGAACTGTAGACTGTAAATTGATGCAAGATAAGGGGTGTTTAGCTTGTACGGAAATGTTTGGTGGGGATATAGCATCATACACTAAAAATGTTTTTCTCCTTGCTTTCTTATTGTTGGTCTTGTTGAATCCCAAGAAGTTTGGACTAATATGAGCCTTTCGAAATGCAATTTAGTAATTCATTAAATCTTTTAGGCGAAGGTTTTGTAATAATTTACAGTAAGACTCTCCACAATTAAAACTAAAGTGACGGCTTATTTTGTCAAAGGATCACTATTAAGGGGTCAACTAAGTAAACGAATCATTTGTCAATGTTAAAATGATCATTTACAATGAGAATAGGGTCACTGACTATGTTAGAAGAGCCATAATTGTGATGTGACTTTATTTTTGGAGTAAATTGGCTTCATGATATTCTTATTGAAGCTAACTCATACGATAAATTTTGTTTTCAATTTCTCTGGCTAAATTTTGAGTCTTTTCCCCCCTGTCCTACTATAGGTTATAATGAGGTTACCAGATGATGCTGAAGTGAGCAGTGAGCTGTGGGATCAGGTGATAGACAGCATGATGATCCGGGTCGGGGACAAGATTCCAATAGTTCGTACATTTGCTATCAGAGCTCTCTCACGTTTTGTTAATGATTCTGAGAATAGTGATGTACTTGAACTATTCATTGAAACGCTGGATTTAGAGCAGAACGCAGTAAGTAACTTCATTTGCCATGCTTTAGCAAGCTGATCAGGAAGTTCTTATATTATTTTTCTTAGGTTTGTGGGGGATGAGTGGACGGGCTTTTACCCATTAAAGTTTGAGTCCTTGATGAACTGCTTTGGTGATGCAATTATGCAGGATGTGCGAAAGACAATAGTTCTATCAATGCCCCCTTCGAATGCAACGTCAACAGTAATAGTTGGCTGTACCCTTGATGTTAGTGAGTCAGTACGCAAAGCAGCTTATCTTGTATTGGCTAATAAATATCCTCTCCAGAGCCTGAGGTAAATTTCTCTTCTATAATTTTATTGCTTAGGATTTTTTTAATTTCTTCTCTTTAAGTTAGGTGATCATGTTCTGGTTTTGGAACTCGGATTAATGATGAGTACAAGTTCTATTCTGACTGGGTCAGCGAGTGCAAAACATTAAGTTAAAGCTGGGATACTAGTAACAGAGGCTGAAAACTGCTTTTTGGCGCGAAGCATATGCAAATATACAATTGATATTTGTTGGTTATTATAGACGACCTTTAGACTTAATGACGCATAAATTATGATACATACGGAGCTGTTCTTCCTTGTCCATGTATTGTACGATCTTGCGGTAGCAGGAAATGAAAAGTAGAGTCAACTACTATTATCCGTATAACCGTCAGCCGACAAAACCGACCTCAGGCTTTTGTCATTGGATTTATTGTAATTATATAGTCGTAGATGGGTTCTTGTTTGGTAGGCTAGGTTATCCTCGCTTTGCTCATCACTTAGGGCTTGTTTGGATACAAAAATGGAAGGGAAAGGGAGGGGAGGGGGTAGGAGGGAAGGGAATTGAGGGGAAGGGGAGGGGCAATTTTAATTTGGCTTGGAGGAGGGAAATAGAGGGACCGATCTTTCCCTCCATTTGCTTCCCTCCATTCCCCCACCCCTTCTTTCCCTACAAATCCCCCATTCAAGCACGCCCTTTGAGGAGGCTTTCTTTATTGGAATAGTCTAAGAAGGTACATATTTTCAGATCTGATTTTTGGACGGAATTCAAATAGGTTTCATGGATAAACAGGGGCACATTTGTCTTTTACAGAAGCAACATAGTAGTTTAGCCTTGTCTCCATACTCTATTAATCAATCTATTTATCTCTTCAAACTTCTAGTAGTGATTGCCTGGTTGAAGAGTAGGCACGAAGAGGCATTTTCTGTTGTCAGGGATGGCCATTGGGGAAAGCTGAGTAGGCTTTATATACTTACTATGGAGTAAGTCTCCCGATAAGGAGTTGGACTGAGCTTGGCCACGGAGTTTAAAAATGTAGGAGCAACTTCCATCATGCTTTTGTAGTCATATCAATCATCAAGGTCTAATCATGTTCACACTATAGTATCCAAGGATTAATTAGACAGTTAAGAGTAAGTTTTCATGCAACTTAATACTTAGGTGACATTCTATGGAGTGGGAGTTGGCCAGTTAATGATTCTGGTTACTGTTTTAGACAATTGGAAATAACATTTTCATTCTCAGAGGCTTTCGGGATTTTGTGGCAAGCGTCTCTCTCGGCTTTCATGGAGAATTGCTGCCCTGACTTTACTGAAGTTAATGAGTGATTTGTAATTTGCTTTTGCTGTTATGAATCTACAGTTCGTCATTGTCAATTTAATTTTTCAAACTCTTTTTTGTGTATAAAAGCTAAAAAAACTTACTATAACATGTGGTCAACAAATCGTTGACATGCAAATTAGCAAATATATACTTTTGAACTGTTTTCGATGGGAAAATATGAATGAGAATCAGTGTATATTCTTATTTTCCAATGCTAATCTTCCTTCCTCTCCAACATTCTGGTGTAAATACTTATGTGATTAGTTTATGATTTTGCATATCTCTTTTAAGCAGTAATTTTATGAGTGGTGTACTTGGTGTAACATGTTGGCGGCGGCAACTCCATGAAAACTGCTCTGAGTTAGATATTTTTTATTTGTATCTGATCCATTTGTAATCTATTGTCCCAGCATCAAACTCAGGACGTTAATACTTCAGCGAGGATTATCTGATAGGTCACAATCTATTGTGAAGGAATGTCTGAAGTTGCTGAAAGATGAATGGTTAAGTAAAAGTTGCAACGGTGATTCTGTTGAACTTCTCAAATACCTTGATGTCGAAACATATGAGAGTGTTGGTGTTTCTGTTATGAGGGCTCTTTTAGAAGGGGGTATGATTAAGCTTGATGGAAGTCAGAGGATACAGCAGTTCAAAGACTCATCTTGTAGTGAAGCAGGAGGTTCGTTTGTCTAACTTCTATCTTTATATATTTCCTTTAATCAAATGTATATATACTTCACATGCAGTGTATTCCTTTAGTTAAGAGTAATCACTAATCAATCACAACTCAACATGCTAAAATTTTCCTCTTTTAAGAGTTCCTCTTTTTCACTTTTTCAAAAAAATGCATGTGGTACCATTTTCAAAGTTCCTAGCTGACATCCAATCTCTAAACTAATCTTCTGCAGATTTGGAAAATTCTAACCCTAGGTTTGAACTATTGGAACCAGAGATAGCTCTCTATTGGAGGGTTGTGTGCCAACACTTGCATTCACAGGCGCAAGTAAGATACCAGTCATTTCTTCTTATATATATGGATTTTGCAACTTCTGCCTCTCCACTGTTGTCTTTTCTTTCACACTTGTCATCTGTTAATCCCTGCATTCTGTAACTTCCTCGATAGAGAAGAAGGTTTTGTCGTCTTTAGATTTGATGTTTGGATGGTGCTGACTCTTTAAATCGCTTGAGCAACATTTTCTATTTTCATGCATTGTAGGATGAAAAAGAAACAAAACATTTATTATTTGGTCTTCAAGAAGTAACCTTGTTAAATCAATCTAATCTAATCATCTAGAGTAATAGCTCAGTTAGCAGAGTCCTACATTCAGTGTATTTTTAAACTCTTTATACGGTGACAGGCAAAAGGCTCTGATGCTGCAGCTACAATGGGTGCCGAAGCCTCAATCTATGCAGCAGAGGCATCTGACAGCAATGACCTCCTCGAGAAGATCCTACCTGCAACCGTTTCTGATTACGTTGAATTTATCGTAGCACATATTACTGCAGGTTGGTAAACTTCATCTTTTGACTTAATACTTTCTGTGAGCATCAACTTCTTAGAAGTGAAACCTTTCAGGATCAAATTACCGCTTCACATCACGCCAATTGTTGTTGCTTGGTGCATTGCTTGATTTCTCTGATGCAACTATCAGAAAGATTGGTAGCAAGTTTGTGTATGATCTTCTGCGTAAACTGCCTGAATTTGAAACTGATAGTGATGGAAACAAGCTAGTCATAGGAGATGGCATAAATCTGGGGGGTGACCGAGACTGGGCCAATGCAGTAGCTGCGCTGGCAAAGAAAGTTCATGCTGCTGATGGAGAGTTTGAAGAAGTTACTCTCCGGATTGTTGAAGAACTTGCCACACCTTGCAGGGAAAGAACTGCAGTTTTCAGTGAGTGGTTGCACTGCCTAGCCGTTATTGGTTTTGTATTGGAAAATACAAAATCCTTATTTTCATTAAGAGGGAAGGCCATTGACCCTACAGAATTACTGAACTCCTTGCTGCTTCCAGGGGTATGAAATTCGAATAAGTCCATATGAGATATACGTCACACACTTTGTTATGCCTCTTTATCTGTGATCTACATACTCTCCATCCCCTTTTCTCATTACTTTAGCTAGGTGACTAAAATTTTATTTATGCAGCTAAAACATGCTAACTTGGACGTTCAAAGAGCTGCGATCAGATGTCTTGGCCTTTATGGATTGCTGGAAAGAAAGCCAGGTGAAGATGTGGTGAAGCAATTAGTTTGTTCTTTTGCCAAATCCCCCTCTCCGATTGGACTTCTTGCTGGGAAGGCTCTAGTAGACCTTATAATGTGGCACGGCCCTCAAGAAGTTGACACAGTTATAGGGCCAAATTTTTATTCACAAGCTGACTTTAGTGGACTATTGTGCCATAAAATTGATGACAGTGATGTTGGGATACTTCATCTTTTATATGCTGGACTTGAAAATGATTTTTCTGAGAAACCAGTGGATTTTGAGGGCAATGAATCAGTACAGGCTGCTCTTGGGGAGGGTTTTGCTAAGATACTTCTCTTGAGTGAGAGTTATCCTAGCATGCCTAGTTTTCTTCATTCGTTGATCTTGGCGAAGTTGATTGCTCTATATTTCAGCCCAGAAAACGAGTTTCTAAGGTAGACTGCAATTAGCTGCTTGATTAAATACTGAGCCTTTTTTAGTTCTGATTTCTCAGGGAAATTTAGTCTTTTTTCTTTCTTTTGACTTTTTTTCCCTTCTCTTCTTAACAGGCTAAAGCAATGTCTATCAGTGTTTTTTGAGCATTACTCATCATTGTCTGCCAATCACAAGGCAAGTGAATACTTTCTACCATATGATAGATGAACCAACTCAACCAAAACCTTAAGGTGATGGTTGAGGCTCATATATTATAATAGTTATACTCTATTATGCCCCCTCACTCGAATGCCCATTGGGCTTGAAGAGTGGTTAGTGCACAGGCCCCCCATGTGCGGGTTTTTCCACTTGGTGAGTTTTTGTGAGATATTGGGGGCTGCCGGGGTTTGAACTCGTGACCTTCGGTCACACTGGCTCTGATACTTTGATAGATGAAGCATCTCAACTTGAGACCCATATATTATAGTTATACTCTATTAGCATATTCAATATTGTAGACACCCACAAATATCTTGATCTCATGTACAGTAAAGCTTTTTAGTTCATTAGATGGTAAACTAACCAATTTCACATTCTGTTTCGACCTCCAGAAACATCTTTCAAAAGCCTTTATTCCAGTTATGCAAGCAATGTGGCCTGGAATTAATGGGACTAATGGCAGGTCTACTACCATGATATCCAATATGCGGAAACGTGCAGTTCAAGCCTCTCGCTTTATGTTGCAGATGGTCCAATCACCTGAATATAAAAATGAGGTTACAAGTCATTCAAACAATCAGCCAGATTCAGAGAACAGCACCGGTTCTGTAGAGCACTCCGATGATTTTGAAACTAGAGAAGAGGGTCTTGCCATACGCATAGCTATTGAGGTAAATTTCCATTGGCCATGAGTATCACCAAGAACTTAATCAGCTTCTCCTTTTCGATAAATAAGTGCTCAATCACTTAGAGATGACTGCTCTTTCTTTTACAAACAATGTATTCTTTATATAAAGTAGTGCACTTCTAAACATTACTTGTTACAATTTTTTATATTTTATTTAAACTACTCTTCCCTCAGTCAAACAATGATTCGGTCAAGGAGTTACCATCTAGCAAAAGTCGTCTGATTTTGCTGTCATCTCTAATTCCGCTACTCTCTTTTTGTTTCATTTTTAAGATCCTGAAGTTTCCTTCAAAGAAAAAGCCGGCTGAAAAATCGTACATCTCAGCATTATGCAAGACCATGGTTTTACTTAATTTCCGAGTGTCAGAACAAGGAGCCATCAAATTAATGAGGCTTCTTATGAATCCTGTCATTGAATCTGTGCCATATGAGAAAGAGCTAGTAAAAGAGCTTGCTAGCATGGCTAAAAAGTTGAAGTCATTGGATATGAATCCAGAGGAGGAACTATCAAGAGACCAAGCTAAACACATTCTCGGTAAAACTCTTCCCCTAATGCTTGTAATATGCCTCTCGGTTCTCGTACACTCAAAATATGGAATGCAGTTCTTGGGAACATTAATAATGTTATAGATTTGGTTTTGCATATCGCTTTGAGACTTCTGATAGTTTCTTTCAGCATCTTGTGTTGAAGACAAAAATGACTTAGTGGTGGTACATTTTAAGAAGTGACCTTAAATCAGAAAGTAAACAGTTTCATTTGGGAATGCATAATGGTCAGATGCTGATATTAATTCCCCTAAAATGCTGTTTAGAAAACTTAGTCTAGACGAATAACAGGAAGCAAACAATGGCAAACTATTTGTTTGGATTTGTATACATCTTAAGATTTACCTCTTTTTATTCATTGGACTAAGTCTGACCTTCATCCCATTTTGCCTTTGTTTCATTCAATTTTAGTGACCAAAGTTTTTTCCAACTTCTCCATTGGGTTTCTCGAATACTCTGTTTATGTAGTCATGCCGACATAATGTAAATATGATTATTTATCAAAACAATTAGTTTCATACTAATGTTTTTAATAGCTATAGCTATTGCATGTTGTGGGTTTATATTGGTCAAAGTTTATATCATTTGATCAATAGTAAATGCAGCATATGTTTGGGTGTTTCTCTACTTTAAATATTGATTGCCTGATTTGCATCTAAGCTCATTAGTAAGGAATGCTTGCATGTTGTGGATCATTCTTGGGTTTCCCCCAAACCGCTTCGCGTACATGTATTGTCACTCATAACTTTACGTGAATGTTACCAGAGAGGTTGGGTTTGGACTATAATTTTGACGAAGGACAAGGACATTCAAGTGAAATACCACCCACCCCGGCATCACGTGCCAGCCAACCAGCTCGTTCAAGAAGACGAGTTAAGTGCAAAGAAAGCTCCTCTGATGATGAAGAATCACCGTTTTTGGCTGTTCCTGCAGTTGTTATGTCGAACACACGTTCTCAGAGAGCTAGTAAAACAGCCGCATTGACAAAGTTGACTGCTAGTAAAGCTGTAAAAGCTTCTTTTGTTGATGATATTGAAGAGGAAGAAGACTCAGATTTAACATCTGAAGACGAATCTGATGACTGTGACTCAGATTTAGGTCAGTGAGTCATTTGTAGTTTTTTTTGGCCCATTACTGGGTGTATAATTGCTGTAATGTCGTGTATGTTAGAAAACACCGTTATCATGAGATGGTTAAGATTTGGTTTATGTTTTTCCTTCGCCTTTGAATCTATCATATCTATATCTCTCTCTCAACTTTAGCAAAAAAACTTTCGAAATTCCATGTTAGAAAATGATATTTCAAGCGATGTTCAAAACACAAATCTCTCGTAAGTCAGTAACTACCTAATATAAAGAGTTGGTTAGATTTTACTCTCTTTTAAAATCCACTTTTAATATGAATATAGTTGTTTTGGTAAATTAAACATAAAAGCTCTCATTGTACTTCTACAACGTAGATTTATTTTGAAAAATAATGGTCATTGTTTACATCGGTTGAACAACAGAGCAAACGTGGACGATATATTTGGAACGGAGGTAGTGCAATGATAACCCACACGAAAATGATAAACCAACACAATGAAAAATGTTGAAAAAAGCAGCATTACCGAAAAGAATCAACTTTTTGTAAAAAAGTTATTGAAGTTTCAATTTTACAATACATGAAGGCACAAGACTTGATATACCAAGTAAACTCCACTTTCACATGAGTCCAGGCATCTCCTGATGTCGAACAACCACAAACACTTTTTTTGTAAATTCACTGATTTCGGACGTCCAGCAATGGCAAGTTGCGCTACTGACGTTGTAATCGACTCCACCAGTAAGAGGGTGAACTTCTTTCAGAGGGAGGCGGTGTGAGGATTTCAAGCATTCTTTCCTTCTCCTTTGGTGTGAGAGGAACACCTCTAACAAGGTTTAGAGCCATGATGTGGACATTAGTTTGTTGCCTGTGCTTCTTGTAAGCCCAAGCTCCAACAGCAGCACCTCCAACAAGAAGCTTTACCAATTTCAAATATAATTAGTTAACCGAAGAAACAATTGAGCTTTTTAGAATTGAGGAAAGTCCGGAAAGATATGTTTTAGGGCTTGAAACTAACTGGAGAAAGCCAAAGAGCTGCCGTCTGCATATCGAACTTTGGGGTGTAAAGCACTGTCTCCCCAAAGTCTTCTTCAAGCTTTTTGAAGATCTCTTTGTCACTCTTGCCAGATTGAATTTCATCACGAATCAGCTGTACCATAAATGATATTTCATTAGGGGCAGAAAACACTACCATAAATGAGTTACATCGATAACGTTCTGCAATGAACGATTCAAAATTATACTCCAAGACAGTCAAACTTTGATTAATAAAACGGAATAAAAAGGCCCAGTTTGCTGTTGATATCAGCTTGTGAATACCCAGCTTGTGAATAAAGGGAATAAAAAGATTTTTAGCTTGATATCAACTCTATACATAAGACTTGCGGAAACTATTATGAGAGCCAGAATTCACCTTTCTAAGGAGGATGGCAATGTCAGCTTGTGAATCTTCGATGGACTGACTTCCACATTCAGTACAACGAACATTATGACTAATGTTTCTAGCCCTCGCATCAATGATTTGCTGCTTCTTCACCGCATCATCCTCGTTCTCCATGGCTTAAAGTTGCTAACAACCCTGAAAAACATAAACCAACAGGATCATCAAACACCAGAAGAACAATCACAACAGCACCACCATAACAATTTTTTATCGTGACATCGAAACTGCTTCATAAAGAACCACATCCACTACGTCTCAGCTCAATCTTGCTAATCAAGTTATAGCCCTCGCATCAAAGACTTTCATATTTGAACCTAATTACTAACCCTGCAAAATCTAACCCCTTCCTCAACCCAAATCTAATACAACTGTGTAACACTGATTATTACACGCAGGACAAATTTCCAACAAGCGCGACCAGGCGTAAGCATTCTCCAACCCCAACCGTTTCGACTATAGTCTAAAATCCTACCAATAAATGGTGGTGCACCATGTATCAATTCAGAATGCACCAAGTTTAGGTAATGTTGAGTTATACTAGTCTCCTAGACATTTCATCGAACACCTTATGGGCAAATCAAATTTACGATCTTCTTTCACATTTGAAAGCAATAGAAATAGAATTAGATTATCTAAGATATATAATGAGTTTTATAAACAAAATAAAAATAAAAACAATAAGAACACCAAATTCATCAAAGTTCGCCAATCACTAAAATTGAAGCATGAAAAGAACAAATCAAATATAAAGAAAATGAAGTTACAAGGATAAATACCCGTGAAAATATTCGGACTTTGGAAGGATGTGAGGACTGAGGAATGAGGACCTTCGTAACTTGTCACAATTGAAGTTTACAAGAATGGAGAGTATAAAAAATGATTAAATAGCTTCTAAAAATAAAATGCTCTCGTTGAGAGTCGAACTCAAGACCTCCCGCTTACTAAACGGGTGCTCTAACCAACTGAGCTACGAGAGCTAATGCGATAGCTATGGTGACCGATCCTGTTTTAATAAGCATTAGCCATGCACAAACCTCTAGTAATACAATCTACTCGAGGTGACATTAATTCAATGAATGTCAAGATACAAAATTAAGGTCGACTAATTGCAATCTAAATACAACACATCCATAAACTAATGAAAAAATCGTAGTCCGCGTTCAATCCCTATGTCATAGTGCCGAATCATCATCATATCATCAATACCTGCTAATCGACTACTAACCATTCGCCGGAAATATCGAATGAATCACAATAGGATTCCAAAACACGGTCATTCAACATATACATAATGAATAATGTACACAATCGTAATACAATCATCACACATATCTGATGTCATCAAGAAGCGCAGCGCACCGAACCACCAATCGCGGTGCCAGCAAGTAGCACACCGCGGTGTCCAAGGTACACCGCATACACAATGAGCTCTACCGCAACAAGTCACCCCCAAACCCAGGTTATAACCACGTGCACTGTCTCCTCCATGGCGAGAACCATGAGAAGCGACCCATAGAGTCTATGGAGCCGGTTTCTCTATATAATAAACTCCTCCAAAACACCAATATCACAATCACAAACCACACCCAAGCTCCAATCAACATATCACAATACATATCAATAAATCATATATACATCAACTGAATATGATTAATCTATCTTTTAGCATTCCAAACATATCATCACAACATAGCGATCCAAACACTTGAATCATCATCAAAGGCAAAACCGACGGAGAATCAAACAGCATAAAAAAAAAAACTAAGGTTCTTTCATCAAACACATCACCTACAATAATGATAATAATAACAATCAGTACTAATTATATTAATAACTATTCTAATACTCATAATCAAACTCAAATCCAACACTAATTTTTAGCACTAAAGGAAACTTCTCTAACTACCAAATAGAATACCAAAGAAACCGAGGAGGAAATAAAAACGGGCACATTTTAGTTTTTAGTGTAGATTTTCAAAGTATGTTTTTTACTCATTAAAGTACACTTTTTAAAAAAAATAAGTACTCCTATCATTTCCCTTTCTCACAATTCTATTTCTCTCTCATTTCTTTCATCTATCTTTTCCTCTTCCATTTCCTTCTTTATATCATCCCCCCACCGCCTACACAACTATCTACTGCCGCGGCCACATCTTCCCACCATAAATCATCATTTCCTTCTACCACCTTCATCTATCGTCACCACCACCATTATATTGCATAACCAAAACTGTACCGCCGTGTGAATTATTCAAGAAAAAGAAAACAGTGTGTACTATGTCAAAAATGTTCTAGAAAAAAAAAACACATACGGAGTACTTGATATTTCACGGAGAATTTTTTGGAAAAAAGAATATTCAATACAAAAATAAATGTAACTATTATCAAGTTATTCATGAATAATAATCCGTTTGTAACAATAAACATTCGGGTCGGGTTATAATGAGTCGGCTCAAATTGGGTTTCGAGACAAGTTCGAGTCTTTAGTCAGGTCAATTTTACCATGTCTATGCAGCATCCGATCCCCTCGTGCTACCCTTCTTCCTTGCCTAACAATTTTAATTTAAGACTCAAATACATATTTCTTAATTAAATTTGGATATATAATCGAAAAATTGGCGGCATTAAAAAGCTGACACAAATTGAACATCTAGTTCTTTTAGAAAAAACTGGAGAGGATTCTAGTCCGGGTCAGAACTTTGAAAAAAACCGTTATTTTGGAATGTTACAATTTACAAACCTTGTTAAACTACTCTTTGCTCTTACCACTCTTCTCACTATCACTATCACTATCACTCAATCACCCCTCCAAAATCCTTACAAAATTGAATACAATTAATCGAAGAATCAAAGTTTTTTTACTGCGAGAGTAACAAGTTCAATTCTACCCGAATTAAATTTTGAATTAGGTTACTTTTTTTTTTTTAATTTAATTTTTTTCCTGTTTCTTTTTTAGCGTAGCGTATACGCATTGACGTAGAATTATCCACGAATCAACTAGACATTGTTTTCGCTGCAATTTTAATATTTTGTATGATTCTTTTATGTCAATTATGTGATAGTGTAGAATGTAGAACGAACTTCTTGTTTTTAAACTGAAATTGAATTTTCATGGTTCGGTTAATCTGTTATTATTTCAAGAAATTACGCTAGTTGTTCGTATTTATGTTGATGATTTTATTTCTTGAAATACAAGTTCTTGCTGAATTTCATATCCAAGAATTTTGATTGCTGTTGTTATACAACTTCTCCATATACGTGTTTAATGCGGTATTAGTTAGTCTTGGGTAAAACGGTTGTATGTCATCGACTTTATTATGAAATGAGACCGTTGTATACTTATATGTAATATTCATGAAATAGTCAGCTCGGCGGAGCATGGTTGTCAAATGAATGGGTATTCCTATATGATGCTAGCGATAGTTACTAGGACGAGATAAAAAAAAAATTGTTGTTGATCTTGCGTGAGACGGTTGTATGTTATTATAAGATAATTAACGTTGCTTTTATTTAAATGTTATAACGTGGGAAAAAGTCATATAGGTCGTGCAACAGACTTATATGGGTTTTTGTTAGAAAATCGCGCTCTTCATTTTGTGTTGCTTGTTAATTTACTTGTCTTATAATCTTCATGTGCTTAATTAGTTCTCCTTTCTAGTAGAGCTGAAGACTTGCTCTGTACTATTATTTGGTTTTGGCTTGATCTCGGCTGGTTACTAATATAAATGCGGCCAATATTTGCTCACTGAGTGTCGCGGTAAACTTCAAAACCTCGAGAACTCAGTGTTATTTCCGTGTTGTTATTCTGCTCTTATATTTACAGTAAAGTTACATTTGGTCAATGCAAATAGCAACGCAGTTTTCATTATGGTTTAATTCGGACCCTATGTGGTCCAAAGCAGAGGTTCAGTACTGCGCCTACCCCCACCGTCATGGGCAGGAGCCTTCGAGGCACTGTGACAACGTTTTTGATCTTCTACTCCGTGCATGACAGTTGAGCTGTTGCTAATAGAGCAGTGTGACACTGTCACAGTGTAATCTGGTATCTAATGCATAGATTGTCGTCACTCTGAGGTTTTCTTTTATCGGTTACTGACATTAAGCATGTTGTTATCAGCTGAAAACATGTCAATGAAGAAGCATGATTTGTGGAGGAAACAACAAAGGAGCGGGGCAGCAATGCTAGAGAAACACCTGAAGGCAAAGTGGACTCTAGAGGAGCTGATCGATAACCAACTCAAGCGTTTCCATGCCCATTACAATGAGTCCATGGTCATAACTCGACCCGAGGACGTGGCTCAGCTTCTCATGCCTAAATGGACCCCACCACTTGAAATGGCTTGTATGAGTTGGCTAGGTGATTGGAGGCCCACTGCCATCCTTGAACTGCTTCAGTCATTTGCTCGTACTTCTCATCTATCGCCTTCTTTGGCAGACTCAGCAGATTCTGACAGGATCATCTCTAAGCTGATACGTGAAACTCGTATTGAAGAGGCCATAATTGATGAAGAAATGGCGGAGATTCAAGCCACTTGTATCCTCCGCCTCCCATTCTCAGCCAATCAAACCAATACCTCCGGTTATGCCTCTGTAGAATCGGAGCTTAGGAAGATAAAGCAAGTGATAATCAAGGGTCAGCAACTCAGGTCCATAATCTTTACACCTCTAAAGCTATATATAACTTGAGTGTGTATTAAACATGGGTACGAAGTAATCAGAAGCATAGTATTAATAACCGGAAAGATATAATTTGAAATACTGCAGGCTGAAGGTGTTGGAGCTTACAGTGAAGAAGGTGCTAAGCGAGGTTGATGCAGCGGAGTTCTTAGTCGATTTTGCAGGGATTCAGGATGCAATTCACCAGTATGCTGCTCAGCAGAGTTTGCATAAAGGTCCAGTTAAGGTCTGTCTCAAAAAATTAGGAACTGTTTAACAAGTTTAACACAAGGAATACAACCAGGAAGCTCAGAACAACTTATACAGGGAATCAGGGATCAGTTCATTGTAATGCTGATTTGAACCACACCAGCACATATAGCCTTCTCCAATAGATGACTTTAATTTTGTAATGTGGAGTATAATTTTTTTTATTGCTTTTAGGTAATATTCTATGGAGTTTTAAGAATTGGAAAAAACTAATAGTTCTGAAATCTAGAATATAGATGTCCAAACCAAATTCATAAATCTCCTTTCTATAAGGAGAGTTTTTGTAAGAGTTGTGATTCCTGCATGATTTTTGGGACTCACTACACTTGCAATTCATTTTACTTCTTGCAGTTTCTCTTTCAATCTTAAACTATTTCCAACCCATTGTATGCACCTATTAAATGCTAACAAATTTCAAAACAAAATCTAATTTTATTTTTAATATGATTTCAGTTCATAAATTAAAATAATCTATAAAAATAGAGTCTAATATTAGTTTACGAATTAGTCTGATTTTAGACTATATATAGTGTATACAACTATACATCATCAGAGGATTGTCATTTGTTCTCAAGGTTTTTATTTGGGGTTTACAAAAAAAAGTCCCTAAAACTTCTCATCCCACTGTATCTATCACACCATTTAATTTTCTCTTAATCTTATTAAACTCTTCAAAATCAATGTTGAGAATTTTACAATTTTCAAAGGAAAATAAGAACCTCAAATATTTCATTAAATCTATGTAACAAATTTATAAATTAAATTTTTATAAAAGATAAATTGATAGAAGACATAACCTAAAAATTTATATAAACGAAAAATATATGTCCTCGTCGTCTTTCTGGCTAGCTCATCTTACGATTAACCGAGGTTGTTTCAGATCTAGCATTGAAGTTTAGATCTTCGACATGCCTCATCTTAAGCCTTATGAATAAGCCAAACGAATCGACTTCGGCCTGTGCTCATCGTCTTATTGGCTAGCTCAGTAAATCATTTAACGTAAATCATTTGACGTAAGCGGGTCTTTAAGGCATATTCTCAAGCTTTCCTTACCGCCTCCCTATGGCAGGGCTTGAAGGTATAAATTTAGAAAAACAAAACAAGAAGATAAAACAAAGAAAATTAAAAAAAATAAAATAGTTAGAATATCAACTTAACCACATCTCTAGTGTCCGACGCCTCCTTCCAGTTTAGAGCGTGTTCCTTGTAACCACATATTATGGTGTCCAATATCAACTAAACCACATCTTTATCATTAAACCTGAAATCAATTTTCATTAGTACAGTATAATTATTATAATATTATAAATATCATAGATATAATCAATTCAATTAAAGTAAAAGTGAAGTATACTTACCAGACATCAGTTTCCTCTTCCTGATCGAGACGAACTCATGTAATAGTAGCCTCATGCGTCTGTTGCATCTGCTCTTCATTTACTTGTTCATTTTTGTCCTTTTAGCCTCGTTTTCCTATATTACAACAACTACCTCTCTGCCGCTGATTAGTATAATTTTAGAAGCGTTTTACCCCGTATTTAATCCATTACTTGACTCGATTTTGCGCGTTTTAATTGGTTAATAGCTCATTTTACTAAATAATTTGAAGTTATTAGATTAGTTAAAATCACTGTGAATAATTGTTACTTGCCGGAAAATCGGTATTGCTTTTGCGTGTTTTAATTATTGTAGGAGTTAGCTCGTGATTAAACACGGAAAACCAAGAGGCGAGTTTATGAAGACGGGTCAAGTTTGGAAAAGAAAGGCCAAAATGACAAAGTCAAATTGACCTTGACTTATTCTTCATCCTAATTCCTAATCTCTAATTCAGTAATTCCTACTATTGCAAACTCCCACTTCACACCATTTCCGTCATAGGGAACAAGAGGTAGCTCAAGTGGTAAGAGCACCCTTACTCCAACCATGAAGTTGGGGGTTCGATTCTCACCCGCGACATTGTGCGCTCATTTGAACCAAAAAAAAAAAAAAAAAACACCATTTCCGTCATCAAATTCAGTCACTATTATCACCATTCACCACTATAGTTCACCTCCATTTCCATCACTCAAAACCCGTCGTCAAAACTCGAGCCTAATCAAATACCAATTCACACTCACCAATGCTCCTCAGTCAATCTCGACATCGTCAGACCAACAAGGCAGCAACAACACCACCGTGAGCAGCTCCATAACAGCATATAGGTGGCTACATGAATGCATATCAAACTTTGGTAGCAGATAGGTGGCTACATGAATGCATATCAAACTTTGGTAGCATTTCGTCATGAATGCATATCAAGCTGTCCTCCTTCGACGATGTGCTTACAAGCTTTGGGTCCTGTAGAGTCTATTGATCGAATACGAAAGAGAGGGGGGTGAATTGAGTATTAAAAACTAGCCCCACTTTTTCGACTTATATGATATGTAATTAATTATTTGATTCTATAGATTAAAATCAACTAATTAATTAATCAAAGTAAATGCAAGTAACGAAATAACGAAAATGAGAGAGAGACACACGTGATTTTTGAAGTGGTTCAGTTTCACAAGTTGAAACCTACGTCCACTATTCTCGTTTAATAATCTTTAGTAACTTTCCCCGGATTACAAAAATTATCAACCCACTCGTATAATCAACTATGATTATAACTCAAGGTGAGTATCGCTAAATATTCTATACTATCTTACGTTAATAAAAAAGTACAATATATCTCACAAGGATTCTCGTTAAAGAATAAGTAAGATTATGTGATGTACTATTATCCAATAACGTATTTCACGTGAGCGATTGACAAAGAATGTTGCACGACTTTTTCGAAAAACAAACACTAAAAATAATAAATATTTTGCTCAAAGTTTGCTTAAAAATCAATTTATAAAATTCTCTCAATGTGTGTAAAAGTCTTTATTAATGATTGAGATGAAAGAAGTATTTATAGTAGAAGCATATGAGATATAAAATCTAAAACCCTATCTTTATCTTTAAGAAAGATTTGTATCTTTAATATCTCAAAATATTATTGCTTCATCTTTTAGAAAGATATTTATCTTTAATATCTCAAATTATTGTTGTAAAGATATGATTAGAATCCTAGGTTGATGTAAACAAGGAAACGTGCCGTAGAGGCCGAAATCCTTATCACAAGAAACCCTAGGTGTTTACCTATGAGCACGCAACCCTAGGAGGTACAAACCCTAGGTTTCACGAAACCCTAGGTGGCACAACCACTAGGTGGCCTTATTAGGTTAACAACAAATTGAGATAGAATATATTAGAAATCCTAGGTAGCATGACAACTCATAAGTTGTATTACTAACCAATAGAATCTCATAAATACATCATCTATTAAAACTTTTGATAAATATAAAAATACTCTTTCTCTTTTTGAAAACATTTAAAATATTTATTTCCAAATTAAATCATGCATCAACTTTTATCATCCAAAGTTATAGGTTAAAGCTATAACTTTGAACTTTAGTATGTAAAGTTATAAGTGAGTCATAACTTTACAAACTTAAAATCACTCTAATGGAATAGTTACCGAATGACGACCTATACTATCTAATATTCAGAAAGATCTTCAGTATACATATCATCTCTTCATCTTGATCACAAAGACCCTCCATCTTGTGTATTGTGTTATTTGAAGTAGATCTTGCATGAATTGGTTTTTTTCAATGTTATAACCAAGGTAGGTATAACTTTGCATCCAAACCTCAAAGTTATACCTCAAGCTCTTATAACTTTGTCTCACAGAATGCTTCAAACTTATGCCTTAAGCTCCGATAATTTTGATATCCTTTCTTGTAATTGTTGTTAGCTATGATAAGACTAAAGCACACAATTACGTGCATATGATATATCAAGTTAAAGCACATTGTCAAGTAAATACATGTCATTATCAAAACTATAAAATAGGTCCAACAGGTCCCAGCCGGCCGGTTGGCTGCCGGGCTACTGGCTGGTATCCCTTTAGTCTATTTTCTATCCAGTTGAAGCAGGAGGTGCCGAGCCGGTCATCACCCCGGCCGCCAGCCGACCGACCCAGACTCCCTCCTTTTTTGCTTTTGCGCGCGTGATATATGTTTGAAAGCCTTATTTTTGGTGTTTGTTTTTCGGGTATAAAAAGAATAAGGAAGAAGGGAGATGGACGAAAAAAAAGACATAACAAAAAAAATTAGGACCCATATGTTATTAGTAAGACCACCCAATTATTCATTAGATTATTATTTAGAGAGATGTAGAACATTAGACTAGTTTTAAGACCGTCTCACTAGATTATGAGCGGGATTTAGAGTAAATTAAATTACTTTAGATTAATTTCTTCCTTTGATTTTCCCCAAAATTATCTTTATATTGTAATAGTTTACTTCACTCGGATTTTGTATGAAGACTAAGATCGAAAGATTGAGTTTTTATTCAAGTTTTTATCTTTTCTGTCTTATTCATGTTAATTAGTAAAAATCTTATCTTTCCCTCTCTGTTTTCATTTTATTTCATTTCTATTACATTGTTTACTAGATCTACTTATTAGTAATGTTTACCTTTATTATTATTGTATTAATCTTTTTGTTTGTCTTAAATATGTTTGAGTAGATTATTGTTAGGGTTAAAAGGGGATCTTAAGTGGGATTAAATGGTTTTAATTATTTTGTTTTGTTAAGTGTAAATTTGTGGGTTCATCGTCTTTAATCTCATGCACACTACATGTTTGATGAAATGCTTGAAATGAAAACTTGAGTCTTTCTCTATTCTTGTTCACTACTCATTGAAACGAAAGCTTAAACTAGTAATTAGACGACATGATTTTGATAGGGTCGGCCTAATATGGGCGATAACTTGCTAATTAGACCCGACCTAAGGGACCTCTTGGACCGAAAGGTCAAGACTTTACCAAGACATGTACCCACCTTAATTAATTACCTTATTTTGAATGTGTTAGCGTTGGATGATGTCCTCTTGTCTTGTGCATTTAATATGGCTGTTGAATTGTTTAAATGAAAGTTTGACATTTTCTTATCGTCTAGACTTGTTATGAGCGAAAGCCTTGACTTGCTCGTTGACCGCACTTGACAAGTGGGTTGAGAATGGCTAAAGCGAAAGCTTGACTAGACTCGACTCAAGGACCGTCTCTCATTGAAAGATGGAGACACACCTAGACCTTACCCTTCGCTTCACCTCTCATTTTGTCTTAGACTAGACCCCACCTACTTAAGTGAACCCGAGACTCTAGCCTCTCCTTATTTGTGTAATTTATTTAGTTTATGTTTATTAGTTTAAATTCATGAGTGTATGTTATTACTCATCTTATTTTCTTGACTAAACTAAAACGAAGACCGAGACTTATACCCTAATCCCACCATCCTTGAGACCGACCCTGACTACCGCTATCGTATTAGTTGGGTTTTATAAATTGTTTTTGGTCGAGGGGTTCGCGACAAACCGTTCATCAGTCGCCGTTCACCCGCCTCAGTTTCCTACATTACTTCTAAAAGAAGGATGAAGGCGATCAAAATTAAATGTTTCCAAACCTCGCTGTCACTTGGATAAGACATCGCCCGCTAACACGAGGATTTTCATGATGCCATCGCATCTCTACCGCAATATGTTTTGTGGTATAAAGTCGTTGCAAACGCGGCCCTATTGGAAAATAAGTTAAGACTTTTTTCCCCAACTCTTTTGCCATTTGCATTCTTTGTGTTTTTTTGTATCGATCTTTACCACATTTTCTACACTTATTAAGAAGAGTATTATCCTCCCTAAAAAAGCATACATCCTTCATCACACACATCTATCTTTTCATAAGGGAGTTGGAGAACTTTAAGAATGTTTTTTGCTTCGTAGAAGTTACGCGTCATAACATGATTTTAAGGAATGATGTCCCCTATAAATGACGCGATACCATCTACACATTTGTGGGGTAGATTGTATTCATATTTGAAAGTAAACAACCTTGAAGCCGACTGCATCAAAGAGAGACGACTCCCCTCACACACCGGTTTATTGGCATGTTCTAAAATTTTGAAAAAGCCTATTACACCGAGATTTGGGGATTCGTCAACTACCTCAGCGTCAACCGCTTCCATTCTAAATAATTTAATGTTGTCGCATAACGCATTCTCCACCATATCCCTACAAGGATTGTCAGACCTTTCTTCAACGGGTAATTCTCTCCATGATCGACACACCCAGTCTAGTATATTCGTCTTGTTTCTTAACAGAATTAATGAATTCATTAACACCCATTACGAACTCATGCCTTAATTTTTTACAATTCAATCTTTCATACATCCACACCCGTTCTACTCTTTTCATTGCAAATATACATACATACACATTTAAAATTAGGCATACTTAATAAAATTAACTCAACCTTTTAACCATCTTCTAAAAATAACCCAGCTTTCCAACTTACATAATAATAACCCAACCTTCTTATACATCTAACAAATCCCATTATTCACCGGAGTTAAATATTTGACATCAAAATCTCTATGTGAGTCCTTTATATGTAGATTTTTAAAAAATTTCATATGTTTTGAGTGCAACACTTTAAAGATCCTTCATCCACCCACCACCTTCTTCCTCCCACCGCACCACCGGACCGTCGCTGCCGCCGTCAACCCCATGTTGGCCACACCCTATCCTTC
Organism: Heliosperma pusillum; assembly: GCA_022085475.1. Taxonomy (NCBI): domain Eukaryota; kingdom Viridiplantae; phylum Streptophyta; class Magnoliopsida; order Caryophyllales; family Caryophyllaceae; genus Heliosperma; species Heliosperma pusillum. The sequence continues at coordinate 52,619 of JAIUZE010000689.1, forward strand.
TACAGCCGCACCTCACTCGACTGACCGACCTCCTACCTCGGCCTTTTTCGTCACCACGCCGGCCTCCCACGCTTTCCTCGTCATCATGCTGGCCTCCAACGCCTCCCTCGTTGCCACGTCGACATCTCCTCATTTTAGATCTTATACCTTAGTTATTAGACCATCATATATTGCGAGGATATTCGGTAGTCATCTTTTCCAACAAAAAGCATTCTCATCAAAATTTACATCTTTCGACTCATGACTTTAATAGTTTGATGTTTAAGAAAAATATTGAATTTTTCCACCCCAGATCTGGGGCTTTATTGAGGGTTCACCACTGATGAGCGATTTGTCGCGTACCGCTCAAGCAAAAAACAATTTATAAAACCCAACTAATGCGATAGCGGAAGTCGGGGTCGAACCACAAGGATGGAGGGGTCAACTACAAGTTTGAATGAATCCTATTCTAGCCTAATGAGAGTTGGATGGGAAGATCAACTAAGAACTAGAAATTGCTAAAATGATATGGTAAAGACAATTAATGGGAAAACTAAGGTGAAAGGTTCACCTTAGGGGGATTAATGAGTTAGTCAAGTTATTAGCAAACGGGTAATTAATTTGAGTAGAATTAATTGCTAATGTCTCAACAATTAATAATCTTCAACAAAGCCATCGCATTTGTCTCAAATCACTCATATAAACACTAGTCTAATCATCTCTACCACCGTCGCTTAAGAGATAATCAAACGATACTTGATAAAGTGGGTAACTTTCGTTTACACAATTCATCTAACACCTAGTCTGCATAGGGGTAATTCTCTAATTATTACCACAAGTCTACTAATTACCCAACTAATTATCCCACATAATCCTCCCTTAGGCTCCCCCTAAACCCTAGAAGGAGACTACTCACTCATATTATAGGAAATCAAACAACTAAAGACTAGGAATAATGAAATGAACATCATACTATGGAAATGATTAATTATAACATTCAAATGATAAATAATCAACTAGAAATGAAAATAAATTGCATTAACAACAAAAAGATGAGAAATTTATACCAACAAAGCTTGTATTAATGAATAGGGAGAATGTCTTCACCCAAAATCTTCAATACAAACCCAAGACTATGATAGTTCTACTAAGAAAGACTAGATCTACTAACTTAACTTGAGAAATTAAACTTAATTAAGGAACGATTAGGAGAGTAATTAGTGAGTAATAGAGGTTACAAAATTTCTAGGGTTTTGTGCTAATAGTTTATCAAAAGCTGCTTACAAAAATTAGGGGGAGAGTATATATAGGTATCTCAAAAATTAAGAAAGAAAATAGAAGAGGTGGCGAAAATGCGGAGTTGTGTTCCTGGCCGGTGGACCGGCCGCCGGCCCTCTGAACGGCCTGGAGCACATCAGAACCTTCATTTTTCTCGTCTTCAAAAATCTTCTAAGTATGAAAATGGGTTCCCAGCCGGGTGCCCGGCCGCCGGCCACCGACCGGCCTGGAACACATTTAGGTTCTCGGATGATTTCCGATGTAGCGCCAGCCGGGTAGTAGACCGGCCGCCGGGTACCCGGCCGGCACTACCTGGCCTATTTTCTTCTTCCTTTCTTTTTCCTTCCTTTGTGAGTGTGCGGTCTGAGCCGGGTGGCCGGCCGCCGGTCGGATGACTGGCCAACGCCACCTGAGGCTTCCTTTCCTCATTTCTTCTTCTCATCTCGGAATCCCGACTCATGCATGGCCTTTATGTTCCGATTTCTTCATTTCCGCCTTAATTCCTGCAAATTGAGGTCGACATTCATAGCACGGGAAATTGGGAAGCAAAATGCAATTAAAGACACGCATATCCGTATAAACAGACCAAAATGGGGATGGAAATGAGAGGAAAAATGTGACTAATTAAATGCATATCAAAATTCCTCACACTTAAGACTTACTCGTCCTCGAGTAAGTAAACAAGATTCGAGACCCATATGTACCCTTATTCAACACTACACTAATACTAAGGCTACTACCTAAACTACTAATAATATCCGACGGTAGGCAATTAACGGGCCTCCTCCGTCCCTTCAACTCACAACGAGATACTCATGAGGTAGAGTATCTCCTTGCAAGGCAAGTAGGGGCTTGCTCAAAATCGCGACACATCCAAATGATAAGCACGTAAGAACACGACAAGGATGCATCTAACAAGAGAATAATCACATGCCTCATCCATGTGACGGAAATATCTAAAAGGAAAACCGTCTAAATAATGCATGATCCTTATAAGCCACTAGTATCATAAAGCATGAAAAAATGTTCGCCTTCTAGCGGTGCAAGTCTAATGAGAATTTTGAACCCCGTCTACTATTTGCTTGGTCAAAAGCGATAAAATGGAAGATGGAAATGAAATCCTCGTGACGTTATTAAGCTCAATAGCATATGGAATTCACGTTTCTCAAATAAATGAGACACAAGGGTCGTCCCGTCTCACTATGCAACTCAAGGGCAAATGATCCAAGAAGGGTTAAAGGAAAAAGATATTTGAGTCTAATTGCTTGCAAAATTTTCATTTCGGCACTTTGCTTTCTTTTTCTTTTTCTTTCTTTTTGAGTTGCACTTTGATTTGCAATTTTTGGCATGAAAGCATACGGTTTCCGTCAAGGACATGCGGTCGGAACCAAGAATAGGGGTATCCCCACCGTAGTGGCATCGAAAGGGACCCTAGATATGGGTCCACTAGAGTCCCTAGAAGTTCCGTTTTGCATTTCCTCGACGAAAACAAGAAAACATGATACTTGACTCAATATTTTTAGCTTGTTTGATTTGTTTCCTTTGTTGAGCAAAAGTGGAAGAACAATGAATCAAGGTTGGTTGCATAGCAAGAACGGTCACCTAAGAATTCTTTCTACCATCGGAATATTCACATCAATTGAGGTTCTCGAGGTGGATTAAGCGCAAACTCGTGACTCGGCATTAGTAGACGGGTCAAAACTCACTAGAAATGCACAACCCAGGGCGTCTAAAATTCCACGATTAAGATGAACACTTTATGAATGAAAAAGTAGCTAAAAGGGACTATGCACATTCAACAAGTTTTCCAAAAAGACAATTACAAAATCATTTTTCTAAATGCAACTATATGCCATGATGCAATCTAGCATATATACAACCTAAATGCACATGCTCTAACCGACTATATGACACACAAGCTAAAGTTAACTCCTAACAGCACACAAGTGGCACACACGCCAATCAACAAAATTCACAACATCGTCATCAACACATCCCGTCCTCAAGTAAGAAGAAAATGAGATAAGGGAGAAGAGAAATAGGAAAGATCTCACCAAAGCGTCTTCATTTTCCCTTTTTCGTGTCTCTGTGGGGCGCACCTATGGATGGAGATAAAAAGAAACACACGGCAATATATACAAAATAAACTATATACAACCTAATTTAAACATATTTTTTTGGAAAATTTTTAAATTTTTAAATTTTTCGATTTTTAGGCATTTTTCGACTTTTTTCAAATATCAACGATATATACAAAAGAAATAAAATCCTCCCCACACTTAAGTCTTACTCGTCCTCGAGTAAGTGACTCAAATATGAAAAGAGGGGAAAAAAGAAAAATAAAACAAGTTTTTGGGTTTTTTTTTTGGGAATTCCCTCCCCACACTTAGGTATTTACATGGTGTGAGGGGTGAATTCAAATCAAATAACATGTTTTTGGCATTTTGGAAAGTTTTCAATTTTTTTGGTGTTTTCAAATAAAATGCAAATGCATGATTCTAGTCTAAATGTGCAAAAGAAATACAATGCATACTACACTATATGGATGCAAGACTTAACATGTGACGATATTTTACAAAATTAAATTCTAATGCAAGCCTAAATGAATGCAACTAAATGGATAACTAAACTATGATATAATACAAGTATCTAAATGCATACAAAAATATAAACATGATGAAGATTTGGATTAAAGGGATTCATACTCATGGGTGTCCCGACTCAGGAGAATCCACTAAAGTCAGTGGATGTAGCATCAAAATGGCCACTACCGGCCGCTGCATAGGACTCGTCTACACCCCTGGCTCCCGATCCATAGCCGGTACCATCCAAAATCTCGAACCTAGGACCCATCCTATCAAACCACTCGGCATTCTGGGCCGCCGTCTCGGGATCCACCTCCTCCTCATCAACTACCGGTTGAGCAAAAACCGGCGAAGAATAGTAATCATGTTGGACATTGAAGTCCCCAAACACCCTTGAACCTTGATCATACCCACCCTCGGGCCACATGAAATAGGATGGATGCGGACCAATGGGCTCCCTATACCCCTCCCTACACCAATTATCATAGGAAGGGTATTGGCCAAGAGCCAAGTCGTAGTACATCCTATCCATCCTCTGAGACAAAAACGCTCTCTCCCTAGCTTGCTCCTATCTCTCCTTAGCCACCGTCTCTCGATCCCTAGCCGCCGTCTCGGAGGCCAAAGTCATATCGGCCATGAATTTAATCAAAGAAGGATCCAAAGGGGGGTAGCTATGTGTGGTGGAAGAGGATGCCTCGGGTTGGGACGAATGAGGCCAAGGACGCCATTGTTGTTGATGCATAAAAGAGGGGTTCACATATATAAGGCATGGTAGTAGGAGTGGGGCCTTGTTGTTCTCTTCTATAGGTAGTGACGGGGGCAGTGGGATCTCGCCTGAAAGCAGTGATTGGAGCTAATTGTTCTTCTGGTTTATCTTCAAGTGGTTGCTGAGGGTTCTCTTCCTCTAGGGGGAGGAGATAGTGCTCACTATCGGGAACAACTCTCATAGCCGCACTGTTCGGTAGGGGAATGAAGTTGCTCCCTCGGGCCCTCCAATACATTTTCCCGTCTTCAACTCTCCTCACAACCCACTCAAGCTTTGACGTTATATACTCTTCCGTCAACAAAGAATTCCCCTTCAAACACCTCAAATTTCTCTCATCAAGTGCATTTTTGCAAAGGGCACCGGCTATCTTCGTAACAATTCCCCCAATATGGATACCGGTAGGGCTAAATGGATCATTAGACAAATTTTGGAAGTGTAGAGCGACGTGGTGACCAATGTTTACCCCAAATTTACTCGGCTTTTGAAACAAATAAGCCGCCAAAATAGAGAGCTCATCGGCTCAGAAATTGTGACACTCTTCTCTCACAAACAAGGTCCAACCCATAAATCGATGCCATGTCCGAATAGAAGCATTGTGACAAGCGTTTGCTGGCTTCTTAGCCCCCTTCTCAACTTCCATCCCCGAAATTGCGGTCCACACATCATTCAAATTAAAATTTTCCGGGACCTTATAAGATTTGTGAAATTTAACACCCAAAACCTTACAAATTTTTTCCAAGGGGAGGTTAAAAGCAGTATTGAGGAGGCGAAAAGAAACCATCTTAACCATGCCCGTATTGCGGTCTTTCTCATGACTAAAAGAACTCAAAAACTCCCATGTAAGACGGGGGTAAGTACGTAAATGTTGACCGTAAAGTTCCCCCATCCCTAAACCTTTGAAAAGTTCTAGGGTCACGGTATCAAGGCCGAAATTACGCATAGAATTCCTACAAATGAAACGGGAATGAGGAAGGTTACGACGCTTGAGACATTGAAACTTACCTCATGCAATCTCGCTAACGAAGACGACATCCGGAAAGTCGTCATCCGGACCCATTCCCGCTACTACTTGTTGGAGTCGTGCTTCCAATTCTGCCTCAAGTTGGGCCCGAGTTCTCTTCCTAGCTTGTTGTTGAGCCATGATGAGTTTTTGTGATAGTCAATTGAAATTGGGGAAAATTTGGGAAAAAAAATTGAGGTTTTTGATTTGTGGGAAGTTTTTATGGAGTGTAGTGGGTTATTAGTGAGGTTTAATGGTGGATTGGTGGAGTTTGTGGGGATTTTTGTGAAGTTTTTGTGGGGTTTTTGAAGGAAGAAGGAGAAAGAAAGAAGGAAAAATGAAGAAGAAGTGAAGAAATAAGAAGAGGCGGACGGACTAAATGAGGCTATGGTCGGTTCTGTCGCGGTCCCGAAACAAAAATAATTACCCGCACTTAAGCTAACAACATAAGGAATGTAATTAGGGAAGTAGGGTGTCGATCCTCAGGGAGTACGTGTTACTTATGAATTGCTATGGATTGGTTTTCATTTAGATTCGAGTCACTTGAGATGGTTGTCTAAACTATTAACATGAAATAAAATGACAAATATGTAAATGACGATATGTAAATGACAAATATGTAAATTGCAAAACAAAAAACCCAGAACAGAAGACTTACCCGATCGGGTTGTCACGTACCCGATCGGGGAAACCCTCTGATCTGAATATTAACAACTAAATTCTATCTAAAGACGATATTTAAATAACAATATTGAAAGTCTAACTAACTAAACTAATAAACAAGACAATAATAATAAAGTAAACTATCTAAGAATAAAAATGAAGATAAAGTAAACTAACTAAGCAACAATAAAATAAACTATCTAAAACGGTAAAGTAAACTAACTAATCAAGTTGATATAGTGAAAGAGAAATACATGTAAAATTAATTAAAAGTCTCATAGATACCAATATTAGAATTACTATGGTTGTCTAGGCCTTGTAGCGGTATATTCCTTCCGGATTCGTACCGACCTTTTAGTGGGTCCTAACGTCCTTTCAGCATGGTTATGTCACTAAACCCCTATTGATAGTCCTAATTCCTATCCCAACTCTCGTTATAAAGATAGAAATGACTAATACAAACAATTGCTTATGGCCACTAAACAAAGTTATAGAATTTGACACGACCAAAGGAAGAAACAATTTAGATGGTTCAATTGGTAACTACTCTTCTTTTAATTCATTCGACTCGTAAATCATTTCAAATATTACAACTCTATTTATTTTATTTACACAATGATAATTTTACAATATTAGAATTAATCTAATTTATATGATTATGTGATTAAGTAAATTAGCAAGAAAAAGATGTACGAAATTAAACTATGAAATATAAATACTAAAGTGATTATGGTGATTATATTAACAATGATTCTAATAACAATTTTTAGGATTATTTGATTAGGTAAATTATAAGGTGACATGCTAAACAATATTTTGGTTTTTACTAGATTAATTTTAGATTGATTTCCTAATAACAACAATATTATGAAAATGATACTAGTGAGATTATAATTCATGGTGATTAAAATTGCATAAGTAAATTAAGATTAGAGAATTACCGATATGGAATATGAGTATATAAGAATGAAAGTAAGAACAAATATCCAAAACAAAAGCTAAGTAAACACTAGAGAAATACTAAGAAAACTATAAAAACTTGTAAGAAAATGTGCTAAAGATATGTAAAGATGATAATAGATAATTGGATTATTGTTGGATAAAGGATGCTTAGATGCTTGGATGATCATTGGCTTTTATAGGGATGCATGGCTGCTGATCCCTCTTGCAAATTCGTACCCTAGTCAAAGCATTAAACCACCCATTTAAGCTCGGATTGAAGAAGAGCCAAGTAACGTCTTCTTGCAGAAATACCCGATCGGGTATTGGGCAATCCGATCGGGTTTTTGTGTAATCTGGATTTTCCGTCTTTTCATCTTAGGCACGGAATCCTATGCCTTAGTCTTTGGTCAATGCACTACGGAATTGGGCTTGGGCTGATCTTCTCTTGACTTGGGTTGAGGTTTCCTCTTAAAGTTCAAAGCCTAAATCCAAATTAAGTCCATTCGAGGAAAGATGTAGCGGAATCGTAATCAAATCGTGAACTGGCTATCATCAATTCCTTAAAAACTCGTATCCTAGTGTCTTTGCTCCATAAAGTAGGAAAATAAAGCAAAACCGCTTCATTTCCTATAAAACGAGTCAAAACACGCAAAACAACTAGAATAGCAATATTAGCTCGTTAATCACTTAACAAAGTGCATAAATCGTATAGAAATTGAGCTAAAACGGGGGACAAATCAATACAAAATATCACTTATCAAACTCCCCCAAGCTAAACCCTTGCTTGTCCTCAAGCAAATATAACAATCATAACTAGGACAAGGGTAGCTAACGATGATCAATCTATCATACAAATCTCAAAAAGTAAGCTCTTACAAGTAGATGAATCATAAACCCACAGCAACAAGGGCGAAAGAAAAAGGCGAAACATGGTTGAGATTTACATAACAGCGCAGCATAGAAAATATTCTTTGGACCTTTTCAGCTCTTGCATGATCTTTTTGACAATGGACACTCACAGTACACTCATCACTCAAATTTTTTTGTAAAATAGGAAATATTGGGTTAAATTTGAAGTGACACTCACCTATCTACAACTTATAAGAATGTGCCCGCAGTCTAGTATGGTAGACAATCCAAAATCATTAAGTAAAACTAATCATGATCAAATTATAATGTAAGAAGCAGTAGTAAAGTAAAGAAGAGGCTTGGGAAATTTGGGTAAGAAAGTGGACAAATGAATTTGGTCATGTGGAGCTTAAAGTCAAGCTAGTAATAACCAAATGTGTAGTGGATACTCAATCCAAATCATACCAATTCCCATCAACAATAGTCAAAGCCAAAAGCAGCATATTGGCTTATTAAACATTAGAATCAAGATACGACTTCCCATAATTTTCTTTCTTTTCATTCATTTCATGGAAGCGTTTTTCCTCTTTTCTCTTCTTTTTTTTTCTTTTGAGCTTTCAATTTCATTTTTCATTTTTCTTTTCTCATCATTTTTCAAAGCTCTTTTTTTTTTTTTTTTTCCTTTTTCTCTCTTTCACATCAAAACCCGGAAATCAGTAATCCCGAGACAACTCACACCAAATGGTGGAATTATTATAACATCGCAAAAGCACAGAACACCCCTACACATATAGTCGGTTACTAGCTCAACAAGGGTAGGCAAAGTTATAATGTAGCTAGAAAGAAGGGTGTTTTTGTGAAATGTGAACAAGAGATTGAATGGCTTCAAAATGTAGATCATGATAGTAATACTTATAGAAAATGGAATAAAAACCATACTTATGCGTTTTGATGTAACACAGACTATAAGGAGAAACTACTCACTCCTAAACTGGGATCGGGTTCAGATATACCGACCACTGGAGGCTCTACCTTACAATATGAGTAGCTTGCCAAAGTCAAGATCAAGCTTAATTAAGTCCAAATGCAATTTCCTACCTACTGTGTACAAGACATCCCCATGAATACATAATTCCTCATAATAAAACGAAACATCAGCTTATAAAAACTATAAAATGAGAAATGTACGATGGAAATGATCTTTTCTTTTTGTGTTTTTCGATTTTTCCCTATAAAAACTAAAAAGAAATTAAGAAAACTTAAAAGAAAATAAACTAAAAAGAAAACTAAAAATCTAAATGCAATCCTAAATGCAGTTCCTAAATGCAAATCCTCCCCCAAGCTAAAACTTCACATTGTCCTCAATGTGCATGCAATTATAACAGAAACAAACCGAGAGACGGCTAATAGCACATGGAACAGAGAAACGACATGAAATTCTAATGGGAAAAGGGGCTTAAAAAGAAAACTAAAAAGGTGAAAAATAAAGAAAAGAAATAAAATTCTTACAAAATGGTTAGCCTCCCCCAAGCTAGTATAAACAAGGGGAGCTCATCATCAAATCACAAAGGCCACCAGCCACGGCCTCTCCTCTCAGAAGGAGGTGGCTCGGGCGCGGATCCAGAAGCATCTGCATAGTAGGTATCATCTGCAGAATGATAACTACCATGAGAAGGAAAGATCCCGGTTGGGTTGCTGGCTCCAAAGGTTTGATACTCTTCCACCTGGTGATCAAGAAAATCACCTCCATACCCTCCAAACCTCTCGACGCCATAATCGGTTCCACAATAATCAGGTCCGGTCCGCGGCACACCTGCACCATAAGCAGCACCATACCTCCCCTCGGGCCAAGTATAAAAGATGGGTGGGGGCCCTCGGGTCTAATCACACCTTGCCTAGCAAAGTGGTCATATATGGGGTGCAAAGCAAGCTGTTGGTCGGACTGAATTCTATTGACGGACAAAGTTAAAGCTTCAAACATGGCGGCTACATCGCCCGCAGCATGGGTCGAGTGAGAGGATGATCCAACCTCAGGGCGGCTGGATCTAAGTTGAACAGGGGGGTCAATGGGAGTAATATCCCCAACAGGAAGGTAGTAGGTAGGTCGGGGTAAGATAGCCTCACCCTCTTGAAGTGGAGGTCGCTGCCGAAGAAATGGAATTTGCTCTGCTTCGGCGGTCAACTTGACCGAGTCACGGCCAGTAATCCTCCAAATCATATGGGGGTGATAAGCACGAAACCAGTTGAGCTGAACAAAATAAGCATAATCCAACCCATTTCCCATCTCGGTTGGGAGGTGTAGTCAATGCCTGAAGGTCGGTGGTGGCTTGGTTAAAGCCACAAACTCTCATAGCTAGGTGAGTAATAAGACCCCCATAGACAATGGATGTGTTCTTAGGATTAATAGCTTTGGTCAACTGAACAGCAAAATGATACGGTACACTAACAGACCATGGTTCATCACCATCCACATTCAAAAGTCCTCCTAACATTTCTAACTCTACTCGTCTCACCAAATGAGGTTCAGCACGACCCAAAAAGGTCCATCCCATGAATCTTTGCCAGATTCTAATGGCGGGATGATGTATATGTTGGTGTGGGACATGGTCCCAACGAGAGACGGGGTAAGTCGAAATAGCACTCCAAAGCAGGCTAACATCAAAGCTTTCCGGAGGCGAGGGAACAGTATTCTCAGTGGTGAGACCAAAATAACTAGCAAAGTTCTCCAAGTTCATACTATAATCATCGTTAAACAAGCGAAACCGAACTTGAGGCATAGTGTTTCTATTTCTAGACCGATGCAACTCGAATGAGCTCAAAAATTCAAGAGTTAATTGGGGGTAGGTCTCATAGCTAAAGTTCATGCTAGCAGTCATACTTAGACCCCTAAATAACACTTTAACATGCTCAAGAAGTTTCATATGCCTTAAAGAAGAAACATTGAGGAACTTTGTAGCCCTCATACCTTTACTTTTGAGAACGCACCATTTTTGCCATTGCTCATGTGAGCTAAACTCTACATCCGGGAAGCTAGGATCATCTATAGCATTCCCTTGACTTTCGGGTTATTCATTAGCATCAAGCATTTCAATATCTTCCTCTTGTGCTCTACTACTCTCTCCTTGAGTGGAGGTTCTTGCCCTTTTTGATTTTCTTAGTGTAGGTGCCATTTTCTACAAATAATTAGTATTAAAAAACACTTCATTCATAAACACAAGTGGATAGCATAAGTGTTATAATACTAAGCTTTAAGCACAAATTCAAGTATAGTGACCTTAGTAAAACATTGTCATGCTATCTTTTAAGCACAAATGGATGTTATAAGCATAGCAATATGTTAATTAGGTGAGCAACATATACTTGAATCATGAGTTTGGCTACTACCTAAGGGTACCAATGTTAACTTAACATGACAAGATCATAAGTGCATAGTATAAAGCATGAATTCAAGCATCATACTATCACTTAAACAAAAGCTCTTAGCATAAAGTAAAGATGAGCATCCTAATTAGCAAATGAACATCCAAATCAAAGTAATCATCCTAATTAATCACTAAAATGCACTCTATAGCATGTAAGAATCATTAGAAATCCAATTTAAACAAGTTTTGCAATTAAAATCAAGAACCCCCAAATTTGAGTTAGGGTTTGTTCATGTTGGATTTCTGAAAAATATAGAGAGATTGAAGTAACTAAAGTAGAAATAACTTACTTGATGATGATTAGAAGTTGGTCTTGATGAACTATAGGAACAAATTTAAATTTCAGCTTTGTAATTGAAGAACACGGGTATAAGGTAGCAAGCAAAAGGGTAGCAAATGGGTTTTATAGAAGAAAATAGAGTAAAACACGAAACAGACCATTTACCCGATCGGGTAGACATGGATCCGATCGGGTAAACCTGCTGTTCCGATTTTTGTTTCTATTTTCTTTGCCAATTGCTCTTATCTTTTGGCTATGTCCTTGAACATATTTACTAACCTTAGTAATCTTGACAACTTGTGCCAAGAATAGCTTCGTCTTGTCTCAATAGGTCCTCCGATTCTAAGTACGAAAATCTATTGACGAAATATGCATAATAACAAGTAAAACGAAGAAAGTGTTCCTAACTATTACAACATAAAATCCAAAAATAAAGTCCAAATAAAATAGTCCAAAATAAAAATCATTGTCTAATAAGTAAAAGAGAAAATGCATAAAGAAAAAGAAAAGAAAAAGACGGGTTGCCTCCCGACAAGCGCATTTTTGAGTCATGCTAGACTTTGTTGTTCTATCCCCCATTAAGTCTTATGAAGGGATTTTTAGCTCCTAGTAGCTGGATTCGTCCTTGAATTTCCACATTTACCTTTTTGCCAACACCCATGGCAATCTCATTCTTCATCCTTGATGGAGTTCTTACCCTTCCTAAAAGGATTCTCGAAAGGTTTATCACCGATTGTGACTATCAATGGTTCTTCACTTTCTTCGGAGGTTTGGCTAGAACTTGATAGGGTCAACTCATCTACTCTCTTTTGAAGAGACAAGATGGTTGAAGTAAGTGAGCCTAAGGCAGAACACATGGATTCTTGGGCTTGACACACTTCTCTCAACTTGGCATTTACTAAACCGTTTTGAAAATATGAGTATTGTGGTGTGTGAGTAGATTGAGCTTGATAAACTCGTGGGTGGAAAGGGTTCAAGGTTGTGAGTTTGTTCCCACATCGTTGAGGTATATGCCCTATCCCACCACAAAGTTCACATGGTGTTGAAATTGAGGTAAATGGGTGCAAAACTTTGGGGCGATATAATGTGCTCTTTGGGGTGGTTTCGTTAGATTGACTAGGACAAGCTAAGGAAATGGTAGTGTCAAGTTCAATTGAAGTTTCCACTCGACTCTTCTTTCGCTCTCCCCCTTTAGGTTGTGAACCTTCCCCTCTTTCATTTTGTGATTTAGTTGATAGGTTTGACAAATTGCTTATGAACCTACGGTGAAAAGTGATGACAATCTCTTCCCTCTGCATAGGTCTTGTTGCTTCCTTAAAGCGACGGGTGAACCACCATTTTGCTTCTCCCTTTAGTGATAAAGGAAAAAGTGTTTCTCTAAATTCATTTTGGGTGATTCCCTCCCTCATAAAGGTTTGACAAATTTCGCAAAAGGTTTGAAGATGATGAGACGGGTTTTCGTTTTGTTTTCCATAAATTGATTACCCTCGATGAGAGCAATCAAAGTCAAATGGACCCTAAGGATCCCACTGGCAAACTCAAAAACCCGGTACCTTGGATCTTCTCTAGTTAGCACCATTTTATCAACCTACAAGAAAAATACAAAAGAGAAAGTTAGAAATGAATTAGGTACGGTTGCACCTAAAAATGGTAGAAATAAAACCAACAATTCATAAATAAACAAAGTCGTGCTCCCCGGCAACGGCGCCAAAATTTGGTCGGTTCTGTCGCGGTCCCGAACAAAAATAATTACCCGCACTTAGGCTAACAACATAAGGAATGTAATTAGGGAAGTAGGGTGTCGATCCTCAGGGAGTACGTGTTACTTATGAATTGCTATGGATTGGTTTTCATTTAGATTCGAGTCACTTGAGATGGTTGTCTAAACTATTAACATGAAATAATATGACAAATATGTAAATGACGATATGTAAATGACAAATATGTAAATTGCAAAACAAAAAACCCAGAACAGAAGACATACCCGATCGGGTTGTCACGTACCCGATCGGGGAAACCCTCTGATCCGAATATTAACAACTAAATTCTATCTAAAGACGATATTTAAATAACAATATTGAAAGTCTAACTAACTAAACTAATAAACAAGACAATAATAATAAAGCAAACTATCTAAGAACGGTAAAATAAAAAGATGTTAAAGTAAACTAGCTAAGAACGAGAATAAAAAGAAAATTAACTAACTAGATAACAACTAAATAAACTATCTAATACGGTAAATAAACTATTTAATCAAGTTGATATAGTGAAAGAGAAATACATGTAAAATTAATTGAAAGTCTCATAGATACCAATGTTAGAATTACTTATGATTGTCTAGGCCTTGTAGCGGTATATTCCTTCCGGATTCGTACCGACCTTTTAGTGGGTCCTAACGTCCTTTCAGCATGGTTAAGTCACTAAACCCCTATTGATAGTCCTAATTCCTATCCCAACTCTCGTCATAAAGATAGAAATGACTAATACAAATAATTGTTTATGGCCACTAAACAAAGTTATAGAATTTGACACGACCAAAGGAAGAAACAATTTAGATGGTTCAATTGGTAACTACTCTTCTTATAATTCATTTAACTCATAATTCATTTCAAATATTACAACTCTATTTATTTTATTTACACAATGTTAATTTTACAATATTAGAATTAATCTAATCTATGTGATTATGTGATTAAGTAAATTAGCAAGAAAAAAATGTATGAAATTAAACTATGAAATATAAATACTAAAGTGATTATGGTGATTATGTTAATAATGATTCTAATGACAAATTTTAGGATTATTTGATTAGGTAGATTATAATGTGACATACTAAATAATACTTTAGTTTTAACTAGATTAATTTTAGTTTGATTTCCTAATAACAACAATATTATGAAAATGATACTAGTGAGATTATAATTCATGATGACTAAAATTGCATAGTAAATCAAGATTAGAGAATTACCGAATTGGAATAAGAGTATATAAGAATGAAAGTAAGAACAAATATCAAACCAAATAACAAAAGCTAAGTAAACACTAGAGAAATGCTAAGAAAACTATAAAAACTTGTAAGAAA